>OX457085.1:14316109-14633036 GCA_949752835.1 Empis stercorea | reverse complement strand
CAAATTTATATATTCAAACTAAAAAAATGACGACGCTGCTACAAAACTGATATCGACTACACACCAGAGTATATACATATATACATATAGTACTCTTGACATTATCCCAGAGCCGGATCAGCAGTACAAAGTCCAATTTTCAGTGTTTTTAAATACAACTACTGTAGAAATCCATTTTGGTATATAAGAAAACAACAAAAATATCAAATATTTCTACTTAATGCCAATATCAAACTATACCAACGATGTAGTACAATATAAAACAGTTTTTCTATTTATGATGTTTAGACTGTACCATTGTATATTTCCAAATAATTTGGAATGAAATTTCGTTATCAAAAAGTTCTATTTATGGTAATTAACTCTGACAATAATGAGATGAGGTAAAAATAAGATACCCTAAAGCCTTTATAAATTATGATTTTTAATTATTTTCTACTGAATGATAAAATGCAATCAGCGCCACCTAACGTTTTTGAAAAACTTTTACTACATCTCTAATTATATTGTAGATATATAATAATTACAGAAATAGAATTTTTGTATTTGGTAAATTTTTTACCCCTGGTATATATAATATTTTCTGTATTTCTCTTCACTTTTTTACATTTAGCAAATCGAAAAAAAAAATGGCAAAATTACTCGGAAAGATAAAAATAATATAAGTAAGAAAGAAGACTAAGATGATTCCAAATTGGAGACTGTTTTTAAACACAATTTTCTTTTAATACAAATTTTATCAAAAATAATTAAAATATGTATGATAAAATTTCTTTATTTTTTTTTAATATTTACATTATTGATTAGCAGATTTGAAATATTTATTATTTAAATAATTTTTCAGTTTAAATAATATTTAAATTTGAATTAACTTTGTAAATATGATCAAATTATAATTTAAAAGAAAATAGATAATTTCGAAAAATAATTTAAATTTACATACATAGGTTACATATTATTAATAATTTTCCTAAAACTTATTTTAATCATTTAATTAATTGTCCACTAAAAATTTTCCCTTTTACATTTTTTAATTAATTAAAAAGAAATTTAATTAAATCGAAATTACTGCAAAATTGTTAAATATATCTAATTTTATATTTGATTTATGATTTCTCAATTCATTTATATTGCTTTTCAAACTTCGTATAAAATTTCGAAATTTTATGAACAAATTACCAAATTAATTTAATTATGTAATTTTATATTCCGAAACTAAACTAATTTTTTATAAATATTATATTTGTATAAGGAGCATGTCGGTGAACCTATATTAGATTCAAATCCATTATCATAGATTTTATTTTCTTAAATAGATGCAAGGGTCAGGGAAATACAGAAGGTCAAATATGGCCGCATTTTCTTTGGGTTCATTATTATTTCCAATTCTACATTTTATTCTATTCTTTCTTTACTAGGATTCTTCAATATTATAACTAAAACTTTATTGCAATTTTGGAATAAATATTATAGTGAAAGGTAAAAAATTTATGGAAAAAAACGCCCTCTATTTTAATTGTATTTGAATCCAAACAAAAATATTATAATGAAATTTTTGAAAACCTGAATTTTTTGGGACGCATGTGCTAGCTATAAAATAAACGCTAATAATAATTAAAATTTTATAGCTAAATGGTAAATTGTATATAATAATATAACAAAATTTAATTGAAATATTAAATTTATAAAGTAATAGATATATGTAATAATAAAATTTCATTTGAATTTAATCCTAAAATACATATTACAATTTCGAAACTTTTTTTTTGTAATATGTAAATTGTCAAAAAAACTTATTTGGAAATAACTTTCTTAAAGTTAAAAATATATATTATTAAAATGTAAATTCCAAGAAAATAATTAATTACTGATAACAACAATATGCTTTAGGGTTTAGGTTATAGGAAATTTTAAAATTAGATAACAATCAAATTCTTAAATTCAAAATTATGAAAAATTTACAACTAAGCGAATATTATATAGGTACTAGGTTAACGAAAAATTAAAACTAATTAAATTAATAATATTAAAAAGTAAATTGTGAATTTTCATGTTTAGTTTTTATATATAAACAAAATTATTTTTGTAAAATTGTTATACGTATAAAAATTTTAGATGACCAGCAGAATTTTTACCATGAATCAGGTTTTAAGGGGTAAAATTTCCAGGGTTTATTTTTATTAAATGAAAAATATTTGAATATATTTTTTAACTAAAATTTTAAAAACAATATTTTTGTTAAAAATGTATAATAATTTTATCAAATGGGAATTTTATAATATATAAATTAAAAATTTAAATATATATATATATATATAAATATCAGGTATATATATATACATATATACACTATGGATTTATATAAATTATATAAAAGACTTATGTATTTTCTCGATAATTATGTATGTACTAGTATTGGGTTTGAAATGGTACATGATTTCATCATAACTGTACAAACAAATTATATATATATATATATATATATATATATATATATATAATAACCATTTAAGTGATAAAGCAAGTAAATACAGGAAATTTTCGTTAAACCAAACTAATTAGATTAAGTTCAATAAATAGTAAAGATGATTATAATAAAATTTTAAGATATTGGATAATATTTAATAGTTGAGATTTAAATTTGATTAATAAGCTAAGTTCATGAATTTCCATATACACAACTTGCTACTAAAATAATTTTTTTAATAAATACAAGCATAAACTGTTTAAATATTAACATAGGATCATCAATCGATATGAAAACTAAAACATCATTCGATATGAAAACCAAACATTATTAACATTAACGTTATCTAATGTTAATATATGACAGAAATTATATTCGAAAAAATTAGTAATTAAGATCTAATTTTGACATTTTCAAATCGATTTATTTCGAATATAAAACATAAACGATTTAGAGAAGGTTGACTGTATATATTTAAATCCAATAAAATGTATATAAATATAACTACCAAACTATATAAGTATCTATGTCTATTTGTAAGTTCAATGATTCAATATTTGATTATGCAAGCTACAAAAATTTATGTATGTATGTATATATATATATAACATAAATTTATAAAATAACATTAATATATTTGTAGTTTGTACGTTTTATGAAGTTAAAATTAATTCGCTAGGCAACCGAACTATGAACGAGAGGATCAAAAATTACCATGAATACAGCAAATTTTTGGGACATTTCAAAAAATTATTAAGTATATAAGGAATTTTCTATATATGTATATAAACAAATTTTATCATATATATGTTCTACCAATACAATCATATTTATAATAATTAATTATAGGTAAAAATTAAAAAAAAATCAGTACAATATTAAATTATGTATACATATATAATAAAAATTAAATTAAATTTAATTATTGATTGCAACAAAATTCTCAATTTTATCTAATTAACATAATTTTCTTAAAATATTTTATTATTTTAAAATAAAAAATATTTAAAAATTAAGAAACTTGTTAATTAAATTATTAATTTTTTTATCGTATTATATTATTTTGTTTAATATTTTTAGTAACTAAACCAATTTAATTTAGTTCTTAAAAAAGTCTTAAATAAAATCGAAAATTAGTAAATAATAATACTTATTTTACAATATCTTAAAAATTTCATTCAACGAAAAACTTACACGTCAACAATTTATATTATTTCTGCTTTTTTTTTAAATGAAATTATGAAAGTATTTGTAAATTTTTATCTTAGTATGAGTACTTTTTTTTTAACATAAAAAAGAATTGCAATTTGTTGGTAGAAAATATGTTCCAATTTTCGATTTAAAAAAATAATACACACAGCTATGTATACATGTAGATAATAAAAAAAAGTATTATGTAACATTATTTAAATAATTTAGATTGTTTTTTTTTTAATTTTTCTAATTTTTTACCCAAAATTAATTATTCATAAGTTTTAATTAATAAAATTAAAATTTGCAAACTAAAACATAAAAATATAATATAGCATAAATTATAAATATGTCTATTAGTTTTAGTTCATAATATTTAAATTAATTTTATTAATTTCTTAAGTTACAAAATCCTCTAATATTAGGTTTTAAAAGAAAATATAGAAAAATTAGGTATGTACAGCCAAAGGATATAATATTTGATATATGTATACCAAACTTGGTTGTAACTAGAAATTAGTTAGGTGAATCATAAAAATTTGTAAAAGAAAAAATAAGATAATTTAAGATATTTAATAAATCCAACAAAATTGTTTAAAGAAGTTTTCTGAAAATAAAATTTGTAACAAAATACTGAATTGTCAAAAATTTAAATGATAAAAATTAATACCGTATACATAATAATCTAAATTTTACGATATAAAATTATGATAAAAATACAACTAAAATTATAATTTTACTATAATTTAGAAGCAGAGATTTTGGTTTCTTGAATGTAAAAAAAGTGTTAGTTAATCTTTCTAGTTTAAATTTGCATATAATCTCATAAATATTGTCAAACATTACTTTTTTAAAATAATTAGTCCTTTTTAATATTTCTATATAAATATTAAGAATACTAATTATTGAACATTAATTACCTTTAATAAATCCTCTAAAAAAATGATAGGTATATATTAAATATGTTCTTCTTCGTCAAAATCGTTAAATGATAATTTATTTTTTAAATCCTTAGATTTTTTCTTCTTTGATTTTTGATTGTTTTCTTTATCAGTTGGTAATTTAATTTTGGTATCATCAACAATTTTTTGCTTTGATTTAAAAATCACTCTCTGATTTAAATCAGCCGGCTTTTCTCGTTCCGCTGTAATTTTTAAAAAATAAAATAAATATAAAAAATTTAAATTTCCAAAAAAATTAATTTACATATATTTGTATATAGAATGAAAATTTTGTTGCAATTCAAAATTTTTAAATTTTTAACTATGTAACTATGCCATATAAAATTACAGAGATTCCTCTTCTCTGACTTCACATTTCAATGGAATTGTCAACATAACTATTTTATATTACCAATTATTTATTATATTTATGCCAAACATACATATACTACTCCTGGTCTCTTCATATCCCCTTAACTAGTCCATAAAAATATTGTCAGTTATCCATAAAAACGAATGGTTCTATATTTACATTTACATATAACCTTAGTCGGGCGTTTTATATAAAATAATTTTGCGGTATATTTATATAAACATTTTGTATGAACGTTGAAACATATCATATATACTCGACATAAAATTACTGACAAAGATTTTGGGGCGCCAATTTTTGTTGAGACTTTTCTGGCACGAACAGAAAATAAAAAAAATAGCATTTTATGACAACAACAAATATAATTCTGCAAAGCGTAGTGAACCTAACTTCAAATTAGGTTAGGTTTTCACAGAATGAAAAATTTATTGAAAATATCAATTTGAAATTTAAAAAACTATGTTAAATAATTAATTTTTGGTTATATACTTTTCTTTTTATATATTTTTCAAACTCTGTATGAATTTAATTATGATTTTTAAAAGTTAATTTCAATTCAAAAATTATTTTAAAACATCATTTTGGAATTTGTTAACCACCACGAGTTACATTATAATTTTTTGAAAAAACAAAAAATTGAAAATAATATTAAATTAACTTACCTAAAATTGTTTTTATTATAATCACTGTTAAATCACTTTCTTTATATTTTCAAATATACAAATTTTTTAGGGGAAAAAAGTCCTTAAATTATATTTAATTAATTTTCTTAATTGACGGACGCACGGACCCGACCTAGTAGAAATATGTTATTTAACTGGCAGTAAAAAATGCAGAGCAAGGGGCAAAACAAAATTTGACGTACAAAATTATATATATATATATTATATTATATTATATTATATTATATATATATATATATGAATGTGTAAATATATTTCAACATACCTTTTTCTGCCTCCGCTACCTCCTCTGCTGTTAAATCACCTTCTTGCAACACAACCACTTGGGGTTTTTCTTCCTCCCGTTCCACCTCTCCCTCTGAAGAACTATCACTTCCTATATTATCTTCCAATTTTTGGCGCTAGAAATTTCTATAATGCTGTGGAAATTATTTGAAATTTTATTTACAATTTTTACCTTTGCATCTATGTCTGGCCCTTCTTTATAACCTATTTGAGCTTTTATTCTTTGTAAAAAACTTGGATCCTGTGGTTTAATAAAAGCTACATTTCTTTTACGATTCGACATTTTGTACAAATAATTATATTATTATCAAATTAATAAATAAAAACATTTCTGCAATAATTTTGTTTATATAATTTAAAAAAATAACCTAAGTTTAATAAGCACGTTTAATTCAACTAAATTAATATCGAACAATATTTTTAACATTGCATATTTTTTTTTATTAGAATTTTTATTATTTAAGATAATTTGTTAAATTTGTAGTTTTCTTTATCCGTATAATATATTTAATATTTTTCTTATTTTGCTATCGTTTAATTCTTTGCTATTTTTTATGTTTACTTTTCAAACCAATTACAAAAACTTCAACTGTCAAACACATATGTTTACGATGCTTTCCAGCTAGCGAGAGCCCAATTGTCACAGCACAAGAGTTTTGGGCGTAAAATAGCGCCCGCTAGTAATTTTGGTCAAAAAAGAACAAAACTTATATTAAATTCTGAATTAAATCCAGTGGAATTCCTATGTAAAATATATGAAATTTTTTTCAGGCCATAAATAGGACTACTGAGGTAAATAGTTCAACATATGGGGACATATTTATGAAACATCTGTGTTGTGTATATAACTGTTTTCATGGTTAGTTGATATTTGGGCTAATAAATTAATTATTATAAGAAGACCAGGTGAAATAAGTATACAAGAGTTCGTTTATTTTTCTTTGTCTATATTTTATTATATCAATTTCAATATTATTTTATATCAAATAACATACAAAAAAAATTTTCTCTATAATCAAAAACAGAAAATCGTTGAATAAATATTTCCAAATACGCTCATTTCGTTATTCGTATCGGAATTTTAGTTTTTCTGTGCAAGTGCACTACTTGGGCAGCAAGCGGCCATTTTATGTGAAGTTGGTCAGTTTGATCAATAATATTTTTTTCTTAAAGTTGGTATTATAAAATTTGTCCATACAGCATACACATACATTTTATAATTGAAAAAAAGACGCGATAATAATTCTATTAATTCTTAAATTTTCTATATTTCTTATTAATTTTATAGAAATTTGAATAGAAAGATATTTTCTTATAATGGCAGATATTAAATCTTTTTTCCATGAATGGTGTGCCAAATCTAAATTCGAGCCAAATTTTAGTTGCAGACCAACTGGTAACTATATAAAATAAATTGATTTTTATGTATCATAACTCTATACTTTTAGGACCGAAACATCGTCAGCGTTTTCTCTGTGAAGTAAGAGTAGCTACATTTCCTTATGTCGGAGTGGGAAATTCAACAAATAAAAAAGATGCTGAACGTAATTCAGCTCGTGATTTTATTAATTATTTAGTAAGAAATGGTAATATCAATGTTAATGATGTACCTAGTGAAATGGGATTACAAGGTAGTGGTGCTGATGCTGGTATTCCAAACAATAGTGAAAATATGAATCAGATAGGTGGTGACCAACAAAATAAGCCAAATGTGTTTCGTGGTGGTTTAGGACCACAAGATCTCGGCCAAGCTTATCGTGGTATCAGAGATAATGATAATTTCATAGATCGTGCACAAGATCAATTAAAAATGGACGAAGCTGAAATGTTAGATGTTAATTCAGCCATACATGGTAATTGGACTATTGAAAATGCTAAAGCAAAACTACATCAATTTATGCAAATGAACAAAATTCAAGCAGATTATAAATATACACCAGTAGGACCTGATCATTCACGGTAAAATATCAAAATTATAACAATTGTTAATAATTTTTTTATTTTGTCTGCTATAGAATTAGAATATGTATTGGTTTTTTTATGCTACCGAATTGAATATTTAAAATTTTAGTAAATATGATTTGGTAGCGTGGTTTTATTTTCAAATTTGAGAATTTGAAAAGCATCTCGATATATTGCTCAGAAGAATGTAAATACATTAGAAATAATGAATAAGACAATTTTACAATTTATTTATGAGTTGATAAATTTTTTAAACAACTAGAAATTTAGCAATTCATTTGTTAAGCTGTAAATTTTGTCTATAATATACAAAAAATATATGCTTATGATTTATTTATGTAGCATTCATTTGAAAAATAACATTCATTTTCCATTGAATATTACAAAAATTTTCAACAATAGTTGAATTTTAAATAGTTAATATTTCAGAAAAATATATTATACTGACATGGAAATATCAGAAATTATATTTTAAATAACTTGAAATTTTCATGTTGATCTTAAAATAAGTCAGTGTCAGTACCTACTAAACTAAGTATAATAACTAAAACATAGAACACTTTTTTAAAAAAATTCAATATTTTACAGACAGTTTATTGTTCTGTTATAATTTGGAAGATATTTTGCAGTATATTGAGATGCTTTTCAAAATAAAAAATAAAAATTATTACTAGTTTCTTTAAAACTGTAAGTATTAAAATGAAAATAATTGTCAACACAAAAACAAAATAGCCAAAAATTAAATCTTTCGATTATTTATTTCTAGGAGTTTTTTGGCTGAAATGCATATATTTGTACGTGAATTAAAACGTACAATTGTTGCTCGTGAAACAGGTTCAAATAAACAATCTGCTAGTAAATCATGTGCATTGTCTTTGGTCCGACAGCTTTACCATTTACGTGTAATTGAAGCATTTTCGGGTACATTAAAAAAGAAAAGAGAAGATGATGAATTAAAACCATATGATGTAAAAATTGATCCATATTTAATGGAACGTGTCGATGAAGTTATTAGAGATTTAAATTTAGAAATTGTTTCACAACCAAATATAAAAACTGATCCAGAAAATAATTCATACAGCTTGATTGTAAGTATAGTATATTTAATATCATTTTGAAAAAGAAAAACTAAAAAAAATTATAATTTAGGCAAATACCAAAGTAGATAATCCAATAAATATTAATAAAAATCAATCACAAGGATCTGTTATACCATGGTCGCCACCGCAACCAAATTGGAATGCTTGGAATGCATGCAATATTGATGAAGGTTATTTGTCAACAGCAAGCTTAGATCAATTATGTGAAGATTTGAGTTTAACAGCTAAAGAAAAAAAAATGAACGATAAAGAATATCAGGTAAAACGAAATTTATTTTCTATTCATAGAGATTATTTGAAATGTAAACTAGTTTCTTCATAAAAAAATTATATTTTTTTCTCAGAGATTTTTACAGTTTCGTGATACTTTGCCAATAGCTGCAATGAGAAATGATATAATGTCTGCGATTAATGATCATTCTGTTGTTATTATTCGTGGTAATACTGGTTGTGGTAAAACAACTCAAATAGCTCAATATATTCTTGAAGATTATATAAATTCTGGTCAAGGTGCCTGGTGTAATATTTATGTTACACAACCGCGCCGTATTAGTGCAGTTTCAGTAGCTGAACGTGTTGCTAATGAACAAAATGAACCGCTTGGTGAATCAGTTGGCTATTCTGTAAGATTTGAATCTGCAATACCACGTCCATATGGTGCAATTCTTTTTTGTACTATTGGTGTATTATTGCGTAAATTAGAATCAGGTTTACGTGGTATTTCACATATCATTGTTGATGAAATTCATGAACGTGATGTAAATAGTGATTTTCTATTAGTAGTATTACGTGATATGATACATACTTATCCAGATATTCGTGTTATTCTTATGTCTGCGACAATTGATACAACATTATTTTCGGATTATTTTGGTGGTTGTCCAGTTATTGAAGTACCTGGACGAGCACATCCAGTTACACAATTTTTCCTGGAAGATTGTATTGAAATGACACAATTTGTACCATCAGTTGAATCACGCAAACGTAAACGTGATGAGGAAAAAGATGAAGATACTGCTGTGATAGAATCAACAAATAATTCTGATGGCGATGTTGATAAAAATTATAATAAAATTATTGATTCAAAATATACGAATCAAACTAAAAATGCTATGTCACAAATTTCAGAATCTGAATGTAATTTTGAATTAATTGAGGCAATTTTAAAGCTTATAAAAGATAAAAATATAACAGGAGCAATTTTAGTATTTTTACCCGGATGGAATTTAATTTTTGCTTTAATGAAATATTTACAAAACACTCGAAATTTTGGTGGCTCAGATTATAGAATTTTACCATGTCATTCACAAATTCCAAGAGAGGATCAACGGAAAGTATTTGAACCTGTACCAAATGGAGTGACTAAGGTAATTGTGCAATCATTCAAATTTTGTCAAAATGATAATAAAATAATTATATTCTTCCAGATTATATTATCAACAAATATTGCTGAAACATCCATAACAATTGATGATATTGTTTATGTTATTGATATTTGTAAAGCTCGTATGAAAATGTTTACTTCCCACAATAATTTGACTAGTTATGCAACTGTTTGGGCAAGCAAATGTAATCTCGAACAACGTAAGTAGTTTTATCAATAATATTTTTTTTTTAAAAAAACTATAATCCGTCGTATCAGTTGTTACAATTTGAAGAACCATTTACAATTGTCATTCATTTTCGGAAATCCTTATCCTTAATTTATCGACCTAATTTTATGTTTTCTATTAGGTAAAGGACGCGCGGGACGTGTTCGTCCTGGATTTTGTTTTACACTTTGCTCTAAGGCACGTTTTGAAAAACTAGACGAACATTTGACACCAGAAATGTTTCGAACTCCATTACATGAATTGTCGTTAAGTATTAAACTTTTACGTCTCGGATCAATTCATCAGTTTTTATCCAAAGCAATTGAACCACCACCATTAGATGCTGTTATCGAAGCTGAAGTTTTATTACGGGATATGAAAGCATTAGATCAAAATGATGAGCTTACACCACTTGGTAGAATTTTAGCTCGATTACCAATTGAACCACGCTTGGGTAAAATGATGATATTAGGTACAGTATTTGGATGTGGTGATCCATTAGCAGCAATGGCAGCATATTCATCAACATTTTCAGAAGTATTTGCTTTAGATATTGGACAACGTCGTTTGGCTGGTCATCAAAAAGCATTGGGTGGACGTAAATGTTCAGATCATGTTGCTATGATGTGTGCTTATCAATTGTGGGAAAAAGCTAAATATAAGGGAGAGGATGAAGAAGTACGTTTTTGTGAATGGAAAGGTCTACAATTACCTACAATGCGAGTAATGTCAGAAGCGAAAAGACAGCTTTTAGATTTATTACAACAAGCTGGATTTCCAGAAGAATCAATGCTTCAAATGCACATTGATGCAAATGGTGATGATCCACAATTAGATATGACAATTGCATTACTTTGTTTAGGTTTATATCCAAATGTTGGTTTCCATAAAGAGAAACGTAAAGTGTTAACAACTGAATCCAAAGCAGCTTTGATTCATAAGACTTCTGTTAATTGCAGTAATTTACAAGTGACATTTCCATATCCGTTTTTTGTGTTTGGTGAAAAGATACGTACACGTGCAGTATCATGTAAGCAAATGACAATGGTATCACCACTTCATTTACTTTTATTTGGTTGCAGGAAAATTGATTTAGTTAATGATGAAATTTGTCGTATTGATAATTGGATGAATTTTAATATGAATCCCATACATGCAGCTAAATTGGCTGCGCTACGGCCAGCAATTGAAGAATTAGTAACATTAGCTGCAGAAAATCCAGATGAAATATTAAATTTGAATGAGGGATATGGTAAATTAGTAGCTGTAATTAAAAATTTATGTGTTATGAATGCTGGCGACTGTGGGATTACGAGAGAACCTGGTGTTATGCCATATCAACAAAGGAGTGGTGGTGATAATGGTGCTAAATTTAGTCGACCAAATAATAGTGTTGGTGGATTTTCTGGTGGCAGCGGATTTGGTAGAGGTGGTTATGGAGGTGGCAGAGGAGGAGGTGGTGGTCGTTTCGGCGGTGGTGCAGGTGGATACGGGGGCCGAAATAATTGGAATCGCGGTGGCGGTCGAAGATTTTAAAATAATTACTACAAATTAATTTTAATATTAATAAGTTCTATATTGATAAATAAAAATATAGTTAAAGAAATGCTTTATTGTACTACTCAAATATTTTTGTTTTAAATTTTAGCGCCATATGCAATCAATGTTGGTATTTTTCAATCATTACTAAAGAGCCACAGTTGCAACGTTGCAAGCATTAATAATTCACTAATGGCTTTCTTTGAACCTAAATTTTGAAAGTTATGTAAGCCGAAAGTTCTTCCCATCTTCCCTGAGTTTTTCGTGTGCGTCTATGTTATTATGTGTAAGAATAAAGTATATACCTCCATTTTTCGAGAAACTGTCTTTTCTTATTGTATATCTGGAATTATTTCAGATTATTGATTTAATATTTAGATTTAATTGCCTAATTTATCAAATTAAATATTAACATTAAAGAGACGAATTTTTTAATTGTGTACTATTGGTACTATTTTTATAATATGTATACAATTTTTAGTACTTTTTTGAATTTCATTTTTAGTACTAAATTTATTACTATTATAATTTAGCAGTGGTATTTTTCTCATAACATAATATGGCTTTGGCTACACTAATACGAACACGAACACGGTATCGCAATCGCAACGCAACGCAATTCGCAATCGTCGTCGTGGTGCGGTATAATTCGGTTCGGTATCGTTATACGATATCAGTTCAATTTGGAAGGTTCGCGCGGTAGGACATAGTAATAGTAGATTTATATACTCGGTTAATTTTTTTTATAACAGTGCAAAAGAAAAAATGTTCTTAATAAAAATTAAATATTTTAATATTCAAATATTAATAATTTAATAATATGTCAATTATTTAAAAAAATATATTATATAAATTTAATATAAAACATTTAATTTGTTTTATGTAATTTTGAGAAATATTTGTTGCTTTTCTTATAACATTTTTTTTTCTTTTACTTTTGTGTATTTTTTTTTTAATTTAAAAATTGTGATACATGAAAAAAAAAGTTTGAACTATTATTAAAAAATTATATATAGTGTCCGTCAATCTTAAATTACATATAATTATTTAAAGGATTATAAATAAAAATTAATAAGGTTTGTTTTAAAATTGTAATAAAAATATGAAAATTATAATTTTTTTTCAAAATTGGGTTAAATAAAAACTATTAAAAGAAGATTTTATATTAATATTATGTTATGCGAGAGAGAATCTTTCATATACCTACATATATAGAAAAGAACCTATACAAATAAAAATATATAAAAAGGACTTTTCTTTCAATACCGAAAAATAAGAGGAGAATAAGGGTGCACTTTAGGGGAAACAAAAAACGAGAGAAAAATACCAGCTGTATCGATTTTACTCTACATTTTATATATGGTACACAAAAATACCAGCATCCCATTTAGTATACCATTTATTGGCAACAGATCCCATTATTTTTTTTTTGTTACATTCTTTTTTCATAATCATAACAGGTATACATCCTTAATGTATCCATTTGTTAGAAGGAGCTATACAATAAAATTGTTCTCTTGTAGTTTTTTTGTTGTTGAAGAAATTCAATTATTTTGTACAGCCTCATCCTTTTATAATATCCAGTTTTGTTATTACTCTTCTAATTTCACAAGGCTAATTGAATATAAAAAAAATGCAATCCATCGTTTTGACAATTGGGAACAATCTCCCTTCAATGTTATGTATAAAAAAAAGGAACTCATTAAAAACAGATTTAAAAAAAACAAAAAATTTACCCTTTTGATTTTGTTGCACAAAAAAATTCTTTAAATGGTATTTTTAAAACCATAATAAAATGGAAATTTTCTCAATTAAGTATATCGCCTTTTAAGTATTAAATCTAAACTAGCTGATGATGGTACATATCAATTTACAAGTAAAACATAAACATTATATTTTTTTTTTTTTGGCTCAGCATCTCATGGTTTCAAGTTCAGGTGAATTACAAAAATAAAACTGATAGAATTGGCTGGTACCTATATATATTTTTATAAAATGGTGGATTTAGTTTCCTATTACAACAAAATGTAATTTGAATGGTTTAGTAATGAATTGATTAATTTATTTAGTGTGTACTATAACTATATGATAATAGCAGTAAAATAATACAACCATTCAATTACATACTTAAAATATTTTAAATAAATCGAGCGTTTCGCAGATCGTTTCGCCCTTAAATCATTAATAGTCAGAAGAATAAACTTTACAATCAAAAATCCAAAACGAGATTGTTTGGTACTTATATTTAAAGTTGTGATATTTCCAGGATCCTTCCTAAACTATATCCTAACGAGTTGACAAAATTGTACAAGTGGTCTTATTAGGTGTACAGTTTCTTTTAGTCTGAAGAGTTAGTATTATCGAATATAGTTCAGACCAAATTTCTATGTGATAAAAATAACTCCGATATTACATAGATAACATAGCCATATAGATTCAGTTTGAATCTAAGAAAGTGTCCATAACAGACGTCATTGACTAAAGTCATCTGTAAATTGTTCTAAAATTAATATTCTCTGTTAGTGATGAAACTATTCAAATGACGTCCACATTATTCCATTCACATATTTATATTGTTTTTTTGCTAACAAAAAAAATTAATGTCCCTTTTTTTTGCCCTTTTTTAATGGTTCAGAGCATATAACGCTGAGTTTATTTTCATTCCGAAAAAAAAAAACCAAACCAAATATAAAATTCTCCATACATATATAATAACAAAATATACTTTCAATATTCTTATATACCACTTATATATATCACTATAATATCTATGTATACATCAGAATATAAAACAAGTTTTATTATTATTATTATTATTTATTTTAATGCAAACACTTTGTATAGAGAAGAGAATATATTACGGCATCGGTTCGGCACCAGCAGCAGAACCAAAAACGTAATTTTAAATAATAAATAAATAAACGAAACGTAAGAAAAAGAACTATGTATAACTACTTAAAATAAACATAAAACTAATAAAAAACAACTTTTGAAAAACAACATTTAATATAATATAGTTAAAAAGATATTAAAGTATATCACTAATAAAATTTTAAACAGGTGATTGCGGAGTGAAGAGTTTGTGACAGTGACCAAAATTAACAAAAAATAAAAGTAATAACAAAAATCATTTAAAAGAAAATTATATATGTAAAATCTTTTATTTTGCATTTTAAAATTGGAAAAATAATTAAAATTATTTTAATCAAATATATAAATGATTCTTCTCTTATTTTATTTATGCGTATATTTATTATTTGTTTTGATTTTTGAAAAATTTCAAATAGTGTAAAAAATAAAAATAAACCACAATAATTTAACTTAATATTAAAACCACAGAAAATAATAATATTGACTAATATATATATATAGAAAAATTATAAATGATGCAATAAATTTTATTGTTTTGGATAGAAAAAAAATCAGAAAAATTTGATTTGAAAAAAAAAAAAGGTAAATATTGAAATTTTTTAACACAATTTCTTATTATTAAATATATAAAATTAAAATTCATAATTTCTTATTATTATTTATATACGTATAAGTTTAATTTCAATGTCAAAATTGCATAATTATTTGAATTGTTGGGATGAATTACTTTTACTACAAATAAAATTGTTAAACTATAACCAATTGATTATAGATTGTTTATAAGAGGCTAAATAGGACAAAATTTCAAAATTGATCTATTGTGGCACTCTAAGCAGCTATATCTTCAGAAATATATGAAGGTTTATTACATAGACTTCAAAATTGTTTTAAATCCTTTGGTTCTATGAACTCTTGTCCAAATAGTTTTAACCCACTAATAGAAAAGGCGCCTTCATTAACAATCACAAAGAATTATGTAAAGGTTGTCTCGGTTTTGTATTTCACATAAATAGTCTAGAGTGTGAGTGGTAATTGTGATCTACACACCTTATTAATTTAATTATTTAAAAAGTAAAAATTTTAAATGAAATTTGTTAAAAAATTAAAATTATAAATTTAATAACCCCACATGTCACAAGGTCACAACTTTTTAAGACTTAATACATAAAATTAACAATTCTTCAGAAAACTTATAAATTCTTTATTTTCAAACTAAAACCAGCAAAATTATAATTAAACCCATTAATAAGAACCTACACATCAAATTTAAAATATTATATTAAAAAAATATGTAGGTACCTGACCAGTTCAGTAAAGTAGTCATTGTAAATTCTATTTATATAAATTTCTTTGGTAAAGATATTCTCAATGTGCGTTTGTTTTGCTACCAAAAAAAAAAAGAAAAAATAATGCCCAGATTTGGCTAAAATAAAATTTAAGTGGAACCTCATTTCAAACGAAGTAAACGATAATCTTATTTATTTTTACTTAGTTTTATACTGGTTTAACTTGACTTTTCCTTTTATGGAAAGTTGATATTATTTTCATTTAAAGAAATATTTAAAAATGTAATAAAAAATTAAAAAACTTTAATTAAAAAGTCAAAAATTATATATCTTTAATTTTATTTAATTTGTTAAAATCATTTAAGAAATTTATTAATTTACTTTTCAATATAATCCTTCATCCTTTTTTAAAAAATTCTATCACGCATAATTAGATGACAAATTTGTCGTGAACCTTTTTGATAAAGGAAATCATATAAGTGTATACATAGGTACTTTACTTTGAAAAAAAGAAAGAAATGAAACAACATAAAAACAAATAAAAATTAATGCAAAACAAACTTGAACTTTTATTGAAAATATAATGTAAAACCACCCCTTCTGGTTTTTTAATGTTTAATATACATTTATGTATATGTATTGTATAATAAATTGAAGATATTTTCTTTGTCGAGAATTTCTTTTTGTTTAGTAGGATGTTGTTCAATTTGTTTACCCAAAATCAAAAAAATAACAAAATAACGAAAATAATTCAAGATTTTAGCAAAAGGATATTTCAAATCTGGAGGACACACCGAATTATTAAAATTATAGAAAATACAGATACATTGGGTATCCAGTCATTTAGATTATCCGAAGAAAATATTAAAAGTTGCCCAAAATATATGGAAATTGCAATAGGAAACGTCGACACAAACTGTGATACGTGAATGACCGAAATACAAAATGACGGAGACTCGGGGAAAAAAGATAGAAATTTCATCTTTTCTGATGTATAGAGCCGTATACTATGAAAATTAATTAATGCTATTTATATATGTATATAATGGGGTTGCCATCATAATTATGAAATCATCAAGGATTATTACTATCCTTTGAAAAGTGACTGAGATAAATAAAAGAAAAATGTTCCTACACATACAAAATCTTCAGTTAAAGTGTTTATTATCCTTAAATGTAAATAATTAAGATAACTTACCATGTTAAGATTAAATTGAAACTTAATTGTTTTACATGATAAATTATATAATTAAAATTAAGATATTATGTTATGTATAACACAAAAAAAGCTCCGGCGGAAATTTAAAGATGATGCAATTTTATTATAAAATTTCTCCTAAAAACATGTTTTCTATATCCTAAAAGCTTTTTTTCTCTTTTATGATCTCCAAACTTCATGATATATAACATTTCTCCTATAAAATTTCTCATCTTAAATTTATTTAATGTTATATACATCATGCTTAAAATTAAAAATGTCCTTGCCCCAAAAATCAAATTTTTTTGTATGTGAATGTAAATTTTGTTGCGGCGCACGAAACCAAAATAAAAATATATTCCAGAAAAATTATATGAATTTCTTAACAAAAGTGCACAATTCATTTTCTAAATTGTGATTGATTCCAGAACAAATTACGATTAATTTTCACATTTTCCATTAATGTCCTAAGCGATAGTAAAAAAAATTATTTTTATCATTTATACATATATACCGAAATTTTTGATAATTTATTAATGGATAACATAAGTCAAAGTGTGTCAGTATGCTTATAAAAAAAATTTCGAAATCTTGAAAGTGTTTCTTTTAAGATTGTTTTTTTTTTTTTTTTTTGCTTTTCTTAGTGGCTGTTTATACACGCCTGCCCAGGCGACTGCCTGAACCATTTTCGTAGAAGAGAGGTAAGTGCGGGCAGAGGTAAAAAAAGTTCAAAAAATTTAGAAATTTTTTCTGTTGCCCCGTTCCTCTCCATTTGTTTCAAGTTTCCATAATTCCTTTTTTGTCAAAAATTTATTATTATTTTCAAACTGCCGGACGAGTAACATCTCCGGAAGAAAATATTTTTCATTGACCATAATTTTCAAACTGCCGAACGAGCAACATCTCCGGAAGAAAATATAAATAAATTAGTAATTGTGGAAAATATAAACAATATTTTTATTAGTGAAATATTTTCCATTATTTCTAATTATTATTTTTTTACAAATGATTTTAAAAGCAGATAATTATTATATCTTTTTCTAAAAAAAATTATATTTTTATATTTATATAAAGATAAAAGAAGGATTTCAAAATTATTATCGTAATACTTATATATTTATTGGACTTTATTTGTTTGGCCTTAATTTCCTTTTTCATTTTTGTTATACAAAGGAAAATAAAATATTATAGAAAGATGGAAAATAGTAAAAAAATTGACCTTTCTAACTTTGTTTAAAATGAATTAATCCTTCTTTCTTCTTTTAAATGTTGAACTATGAAGTATTATCTTATCTTTCTATATCGTAATATCAAAACTTCAATTGAGTCATATATAGAAAACTAATTTATAACTATGTATTATAAAATAAAATTAGAATAATATAATAAAAATGTAATAATTGCTTAATACAAATAGAGAAATATTTATATAAAAACAAATAAAATAGATTTCATATCTAATAGATTTCATAGATTTTATAATCGTAATGATAAATCAAAACTAATAATTTTCAGGTTTTTTATTTTCGGAATATAAAAAAAATCAGGATAAATATATATATCTCTCTGTCCTTAATTTTTTTAAATCTGTCTCTATATTATTATACATATAATAATATAGACAATAAATATGTATATAAAATATTATATAAATATTTATATAATAAATTTTCTATGTTTCACGGAAAAAATATAGAGCAAATAAATATTAATATTAATATTAATACTGAATATTAATGAAATATATAATTAAAGAGGAGGAATTAAGAATTTTGTGATATGTTTTTATAAAACAAATATTAAAATAATATTAAATTAAATTATATTTAATATTTTTTTATATTGAAAACAGTGATGGATACGTCGATCGCATTATTCGAGGAACCACAAATTTGGCAAGCATCATAGCTGAAAGTTATACTTGTAGTCAAGTATAATATTTTACATAATTTTAGATAATTTATACCATGTATAATATACATAGAAACAAATATATTATATTTATTATACATAGTATTAATTATCTAAACTCAATTAAAATGTAAAATATTATACTTGACTCTACAATGAAATTAATTCAAATTCATGATTAGTTAAATATTTGTATTTACGAATATGTAGTAAAACTTAGATTTATTAATACTTGTACCTCTACGATTATGCGCTTCGTGGCTCATTAAGAGTTACAAGTTACAACTCTAGCATTCAAAATCAAAATAATTTTTTTCAATTTACGAATGTCAAACTTAACATATTTCAATACCAAAATGTTCCTCAATAAACTCCCCAGGTACGATCTTTTCCCTAAAATTCAGTTTCGGCCATTTTGAAATTGTTGAATTTTAAATGAAAAAATTGGGTGAGGAAGGCGCATCTAATCACAAAAAGTATATCAAGTCGCTCCTAGGCAGGCGTGTATAAACAGCCACATATACAATTATCCTTTTGACAAAGTCACGTTTTGACATTCATCTTAGTCACCGTATATCATGTCAATTTCACCTATTTTTGAAGGTTCGTTGTTATTTATATGCCCATACCCCATACCAAAACTAAAATATACTGGAGTACCACACAGCAGAATGGGTTGTTGTCGTGTATGATGACACAAAGCGGCTGAGAAAACTGGATGGATAGACATAAATTTGATAGATGGTGGCGGCAAACGGATAGAGAGGTAGTCTATAACAAAATAAAAATGTGACAGAGGAATGATATTGTAGATGTTGGTGGATGGGATGGGATGATATTTTGGGGCGTTCTGTTATGCGCAATATACGGTCAAGGATACAAAAATAAACATTTTTTTTCTTCTATAAAGTGATTTTCAGTTTTTAGAGGTTATGAAGAAATTTTCTTTTGCATAATGAATAATATATTTAAATTACAAGAAGCTACAAATATATTTTTGTATCATTAAATAATTAATAACAGAATTTGTAAAGTTATGTAAAAATTGTTAGGATGTACATATATAGTAAAAACATCCTTAAAAATTTTCTATGAATTTATAAATTTTTGTTTAATTTTGCTATAAAATTGTAAATTTTACTCATTAAAATTTTTTGTCAATTTTTCTATCAGAATGAAAATCTTGTAGGATATTTAAAAAAATTGATGTAAAGTTTAATTTTATAAATTTACAGTATATACATATATACAGACAAATAATTTGAAAATATTATAAATATTTAATTTGAAAAATCTAAAACCAAAAAAAAAAATAATATAAACTCTTTTTACTTGCATCCACAATTTTTATGATCTTGTTTTCATTTTCACTTTTTTTTATACATATGTAATTATGGTTTGTATATGAAACATGACCTTTTTTTTATATATATAATTTTGACTTTCAACACTTGAATTGCAAAAGCTGCACAAAAAATAAAAATGATTTTTTTTCTTAAAATAAATTTATATAAGAGAAAAATCTAGAAAAATTTAGGTTAAAATTATTTTTAAGGATCTATTCTTTTCGAATTTTCATAGTTTTCTTTTATGTACAATATAAAATAAAAAAAAGGATGTTAAGAAATTGAAAAGTTCTACAAATTTTTATTTTATGATGGGGGAAAAGAAAATTGCATCTTTTATAATAAAGAAAAGTTTACAATTTAAAAAATTTTTCAATTATATATGAGTGAAAATTTCTATAATTTTAGTTTATTCGTGCTTAAAATGTTAAAATTTCTTCAAAAAAATATATATAACTATATTTCTTAAAATTCTATTAGTGTATTCAATTTCGATAAAACTTTTAAGGATATACGAAAAAAACAGGTCAATTGATTTGTAAAATGAAAAATGATAAATATAATTTTAAATTTTTTTCCCCATTAATTTTGTATAGTGTAGTGAATATAATTTTTAGATATATATTTAATAATTATGCTGCATTTGCAATTTTGAATGTTGCATTTATTTAAAATTTATTTTTCATTCTATTTTTGTTATCAATTGAAGAAGTAGTGCAACAAAAAGTATTACAGTAGTGCTTAAAAGGAGCATAATCGCTATAACTATCACAAGAGAGGCTCCTAACTGGCTCTATTAAAAATTTACACTCCTAAACAGCAAATGTAACTGGTACTGGTAGACAGCATTAGTGGCAGTAATATCTTCGTTAAAGACAATACAGTTGTGTAATGTGTATATATATTCGACAGTAACTTGTATGATAGAGTAAAATATTTCCTTTCTAATTCTTCATTAGCTAAAATCCTTTTCTAAATCCATGATTTCTTTTTCAAAATAAAATTTTTCAAAAATGATTCAAAACTTTTGCGTCTAATAACCTGAACGAAATTTATAATAATAAATTAGAAAACTTTTCCCAACTAAAATGAAAGTTCATTAATCTATTTATCTCATTTCTAATCCTTTTTTTGTTTTAATTTTCATTCAAAAAAATTTTTCATTTCACTTTATTTTAAAATTAATCTTTAAACTTTTCTTGCATAAAAAATATACATATGTAAATTATATTTTAAAAGGAAATGAAAAATATGTTTATAGATGTCGAACTTTCAACCATTTATTTTTCCCATTTATTATATCCTTTTTTTTAATTTAAATTTTTTTTTTTTTTTGAAAACTTTATTTATGTATTTTATTTTAATATATGAAGGATTAAGTTGCCCCAAGAGAGGACAACCAACAAAACACAATTTTATAATTTAAAAGTTGATTATATTCCATTTCTGTACAAAAAAAATGTCGGTCATTTTTTTGATTAATTTATGAGTTTTATTTATATTTTTTAAATACTTATTATTTATTTATATTTGGTGAAATGATATCGCAAACCGATAGAGAGTTTATAAAAGATATAGAGTGGAATTGTTTATTTAAATGCACCCAAGGGAAATTTGTCGATCAGAAAGGAATAGTTTTAAAAACTTCAGTTGTTAGAGGAAATAAAATAAAATATGATTGTGAGTTGAAAATATATTAAATTATAAATGGTGATAAAGTATTATAAATGATAAGAAATCTTGGACAGAATATTTTATATATTAAAGATAAGATTTGAATATATAAAATTTTATTTTTCTTATGGAACATTTTGAAAAATTAAATTTTGTTTTCTTTTTTTTTTATTTACCTTTTAAAGTAAATAAAGTTATTAGGTAAAATAATTGTGTCTGATTGATTGGATATAAAAAATCCAATTTGATAAAAACTTTTGATAGACACTGAAGTATACAATTTCAGATAGAAGTGATAAAATTTCAAAATAAACGTGGTATAATTTTATTTTACGATATTTATTTATCAAAGTGAAATATTTTAGTTCTTTAATTGTGTATAGAGAAAAAAGTCACTAATCAGAGTTTATGGAATTGGAAGTGAATAGATATTTTCTCTAATTTTTTAACCAAAATTGATATTTTCAATTTTATATTATCCCAGCTTTCACCTTGTTTATTAAGGACAAAACAATTGAAATTTCAATTATCTATGCTAAGTAAAGTATTCACCTCTGCCAGGGAGTTCCATATTAAGTGTTAAGTGTAAAGTTATTACCTTCGAAATATTTCCTGAAATTAGGAAAGCCTTTCACTTCAATCAAAAATAATCAGAAGGACAAGTAATCTACCAGTGATTCGTTATGTAATATTTCATAATCGATACAAATGTCGCCTCTTATAAATGAATATTTATCTAACTAACAAAATATTAAACTATTATATCAATTTATTTGCTGACATTTCTAAAATCACAATAAGATTAAAAAAAAAATTCTACACCCACCAAAAAATATTCTTAATCTATAAAATAAATAATATTGGCAATATCAACCCTCCTTGAAATTTCCAACTATAATTCAATATAAAATAAAATATCACCAGTTCTATCTATAAACCATAAAATAATTTTAGCAAATTTAAAAAGTTTCTTTTTATCCCTTGAGATAAAACATTATAAAACCAACAGAACTTCTTTTTAAAATAAAATTTATCAGTTCTGGGTGATTTAAAAAAAAAACAACAACAGAAACTTATCATTAGTCCTTTTATACAAGGGTCTAAGAAATTATATAAAAATGATAACGACGATAAATGACAACAAATCGAACATAGCTAAAAAAAAAATATAAGAAATTTGTTTTAAAAAAACCGAAATTTCGATATCGAATTAAACTCTGATTATAGAAGGACTTTATTTTTTTAGTTTAAAAGGATATTTGTTTAAATGTTTTTTTTTATTTTGCTAACCCTGCATTTTATACAGGATTATATTAAATGGGCACGGTTGTCCTTTTAAAACTCGTGCCAGAATTTAACATTTTAAAAAAAAATAAAACTTTTTATATCCGTACATAATTTTTGTCGTGGTTAGGTAATCATGCGTATATTTTTTTTTTGTAGTCCCTAAGGGGTTAGAAATTTTGAAAAATGTCCTTCTGTTGCTGAGTCTTCATATGTTGGGCTTGTTAATGAGTTAAATTGTTTCAATGACTTAAATAAGGGTGGAATTTTACTTTATAATTAAAATAAAAATATTCTCTATGGAAAGATAAAAATTCTTTTTTAAATAAATGAACATATGGAAATATCATGGTAATAGAAATCATTGAAAAAGGATATTCCACGTTTCTGTTGAAAATTTAAATTAGGGAAAAACTTCTTGTTAAATTATATAAAGTGTAAATATTGAGTTGAATTTCATATTCGAATTGATCATTGATTATCTACAGATTACAGAAATATTATTAATAATAGACTTCAAAATATCATAAATTCGTTTCCCTAAACAGATGCAATAATATAATTATCCCTAAAGTGAAGTATAGAGAAAAAAATATAGTATAGTGGTGGTAATTTACAATTATAATGTACATTATATTAAGTTAGTTTCACAATTACATATGTAAAATATTTATGTTTTCCTACCCTATCTATCTATTTCTCTGTTTCCTTTTTTTAAATTATAGTTCTTTTTGTTTTTTAACCATCCATACATCATAGATTAGTGGTAGTTTATGGGAAGCTCTTTTTTTTACCCAGGGTATATAAAATAATGTCATTGAACTACTATATACTATATAGATCGCATCCGCATGATATTTTGTATATTTCTATGATTAAAAGTGTTGCCATTATCTTGTTCTAAACAAATTACTTTAATGGTTAAAGGATACAACTTACACTTACAAGAATTATTTCTTGATACAATTATTTAATTACGCATTTTGCGCTATTGAACTTGCAGAGTACATATTTTGTCAGATAGTGCTTATTACAAAGTATATTCTAAATAATTTTATGTAAATACATTTGATATGAGTTGAAATATTATTTCCAAAATTTGGTTCAAAATTTTATAAATATCTTCACTCTATAATTCGTATATTTAAGTAGTATACAAAGTAGTGGTCTCAACAAGGCAAGGAAAATAAAAATTTTCTAAAAAATTAAATATTATATTATAAATTTTCAAACACATAATTTATATGACAACACTATGGATGGTGCGCAACAATATTTATTTGATTTCAACATAAATATGTAGATAATGTTGTGTATATGGAAAAACATGCAACATAAAATATATATTTTTTTAGTGTAGGAGAAATTTAAATATATAATATCCTATATTTTTTTATTGCGTATGCCTTTAATCTTATTTTGATATAAAAAAGATATCGATTTTTCCCGCCTATGATTGTGTTTTTATATACTTATAGGTGGTAAAATAAGTTTTAGGGGTGTTTTTCCAAAATGCATAATAGAAAATTGTATTTTTAAAAAAAGAAAGGTAAATTTTATATTCAATTTCTAGATCGTAATTATTTACATATTTTTATTTGTTGAAGATATGAAATATGAATATCACTAATCAAAATTTTTAAATATAAATTTGTACATATTTTATTAATTAGTTTTGTGAAATTTTTTGTGTGGGATTCATTGGAAATATTAAAATATGATATTATTTATTTAATTTGTTTACAAATGATATTTTTGTTTACTATAAATTTGAAATTCTTTAAATTTTAATATATATATTTATAATTAAATTATGATTTATAAATAATTTAATTATTATATTTTGTTGTTTAATATTTATCCAAGCGAAATATAATTCCAAATTGGCATTATTTAAATTTCACTTTAAATAAAATTCTATAATTAAGGATTAATAGTTAGAAATCATTCAATTCGTTAATTTTAGTAACGATTTTAATGTGGTTAAATATATAGTCTATTCGGTAATGATCTTTAATATATTTTTAGCTAATACAATTACTTTAATTTTTCAAATTCTTATCTCATTTAAATCATTATGCTAAATTTTAAATAATGATATTTTACTTAATTTAAAAATTATCATATTTGACGTATATTTTAAAATTAGGAAGTTCTATATAAGGTTAATGAGGAAATTATTAAAATTAGTATATAATTTATACTAGAATTTATATTGAAATTTCCTATGTCGAACAAAATTTTACTAACCCATGAAATTTCCTTTTATAATTTTATAAAAATTTTAGTAACAAAATTTTTTTTAAATTCTAATTGAAAATACGCGATAGAATGAATATTCATGTTTATTATATATACTTAATAAATATTAATGAGAATCAATCAAATTGATAGAAATATCCATATAACCATTTAACCTTGCCTAAAAAAAATGGTATAAAACATAAAAATTACTAATTAACAGCATAAATATATATTGTTCTTCATCTCTAAAATAATCAAGGTTTGTTCCACTATTATACATATGCCGTAGTCATGTGTGTCCCTGACTTTAGACTGATATTTCCTAACAAAAAAAGTTTTATATCTAATTTTTATTTGATACAATTAAAAAAAGTTTTACCTTCATATATGATAGCCGATTATCATCATTATCATTATTTGATTTAACAAACTTTCTGATTTAACTGGAGTATAATTTATATGTATAAAAAACATATTAGATAATTTGATCTTATATATTTAGTTATGTAATTAAATTAATTTGTGTAACGAAAATTAAACACAAAAAAAGGTGAACGTAATATTTATATACCTTAAAAATTACTAATTATTAGCTATTGTTCAATAATTAAAGATTTAAAGATAAGTTGAATAAAGTTGAGGTGAATTTAATCAATGTAAAAGCATATTAAATTTCAGAGTAGAGAATTTCAAGTAACACAATCCGAAAATTATAGTTTAATAATTTACATTTTATATCTAATTTAATTTTACTTATTAAAAAACTGTTTTCATTACTGATTCAAGCGGTAGAGTATCTTGTGTTCTAAAACAATGAAGAATACTTTATATGAGGCTAAATAAACTCAATTTGGAGCTCATTTAAAGGCTAAATGTATGGAAAAACACTAATTTCTTCTATTTTTACTATAGTAGATAAATTTTTTCAACGATAAACTCTTAGCCCTAAGAGTTAATCGTTATGTATACCAACATATATTAATATGTAATAATTAATCATCTAAAAATTTTGACTATGTAACATTCATAATAAAAGTTTAATAATATATTTTGAAAAATAAAATTTCAGTTTTGCAATTTCTATAAAAACTTTCTTAATGAAGTATAACAAGAAGTTCAACAAATATCTTTCATGGCTCAGTTTTTTTCTTCAATCAAAATTAAAAATATATTGTATAATGTTTTTTTGTTTAGACGGGAAATTTACACTTTTTCACAAACAAAAAAAGCCGCTATAGTTAAATGGTTGAATTATTCCCTTAATTAGTATGACGATATAAAAAAAAAATTAAATATATGTAATTTATAATTACATAAAATGTATACAAGAAAAATGATAAACAACAAAATTTTTTTAAAGAACTTATTTTTAACTTGTATAATGCTTCAAAAATTTATGTTCATTTTGTTAAAAGATGGTAAAAAACGAAAAGGTGAATTTAATTATGAATAATCAAATTGGACACTGTTTTAGATTTCTGTATCATTACAGAGAGATTTCCTTTATAATTGTTAATTTATTATGCATTCTTATTGATTGACCTCCAAAGTTTGAACTGTCTGTGAAAATTTTAATTAAATTTTTTTTTAAATGGTATAATTATATTTTATACTTATGGTGGTAAGAAAGATTTCATGGTTAATTACCATATTTTATATTGTATAGTAAATGAAATATAATTATTCTAATATATAATTCTAAAATAACATTTTTTGTATAAATTTGAAAATTTTCAAAATAATAATTAAACAGTCAATTTTGATTTCATATAAAATGAATGTAAACTTGTATAGAGCAAATCTCATATGGGTCTTATAAACTTTGTTAATTCGAAATTTCAATTTATTTATTGAAAAAATTACTTAATTTCATAATTGATGTGTATTCAATAGTAAAAAACTATTTAATTGAAACATAAATATAATTAAAAAATATTAGTAAAAGGGTAGCGTGATTTGATTAATTATATTTGAGATTTCACAATTAAAAAAGTTCCTAAGTATATAGTAAAAAATATGAATTCAAGGATGAAATTACAATAATTACTTATTTAATTTTATTTAAGAAATTATATTACAAACAATAAGTAGTATTGGTCATAATCATAAAACTATTACATTAGTGACAATAGAGGTTTTTGCAGCAAATATCTGCTCTGTACTATATCAATTTTTAAAAACAGTCATCTCTAAAAACTTCAAACTTTAATTACAAAACTTTAAATTGTTCAAATTTCTTTTTCTGTTCTTCCTTCTTTAGAATATCTTCTAAAAAATCTTCCATGTTTTACTGTAGCATAAATGCCGTCGTATTGTAGGAGAAGGAGAGACTGCTTGACCTAAATTTTAAATTTTATTTGGTTGCACATCAGTTGCATTGCAATATATTTCAAAATACTATAATGTAACCAACAAAGCACAACTGGAACACAACTGCTGTAATAAATATAGCATAAAATATTTAATAAAACTATTCGAATATTCATAAAAATTGTCATATACATTTAATGGTACTATAGTCACTAAAATCTTGTTGCCATTTATTTACCAGAAAAGTCATCTTTCTGTTTGTTATTTTATGATATAAAACATAAATTTAATAACAAAAATAAAAATTATTCTCCCTCCGTTTACAACAAGAAAGTTTTTACATAAACACAAAATGATAGATATAATTTAATATACTAGTCTATACTAAATGGAAAATCCGAAAAACATTTTTATGAGAAAAAATATAACTTCCGGTTGATTTATGTTTAAAGACATAAGAACATTGAAAAAGAAAAACTAAATCATATTTACTTATTTGTATATAGATTTTTATTAGTTTTAATGAATTATGTCAAAGAAAATAGAAAATAAACTGACTACCTAGTATTAAAGAATACGAGTAAGAAGGGGAGAATGATTGTGAAAATAAATATTATAAGTACAGAAAATCGGTCAATCTTAGAGAGTTATTTCCGAAGATAGATTTAATAGATTTTATATAGCAGTACTTAATAACAAAATATTAATATTATATTAAAGGGTAAAAATTGAAATAAAAGGGCGAAAACTATTATTAGAAATTATCGAATGTGGCGTGGGGTGTGGAAAATTTCCATTTATGACATATCTAATTAATATATTTTGATAATTTTGTTTTAACCACTGATCGTATTTTGTTCATAAGATGCAGAGCAGACACGTTATGTTACGAGGAGAGGAAGAGGCTTCTTTGTATATTTTTTAAAGTGAAGATGCAGAGCAGACACGTTATGTTACGAGGAGAGGAAGAGGCTTCTTTGTATATTTTTTAAAGTGAAGACTAAAGAAACACAAAAATTATCTTTAGTTTTTGAATCGATCAAAATTCAAAAATTCGCAACGCAAGCAACGCAACTCCCCACCCCAATGGGGAGGGGACCTGGGACTGGGAGCAGTGTTGTCGTTTTGAAAATTTCGAAGGGAGGAATTTGTTTCCATTGAGCGGAGGATTTTGTGCTACAAGGGAGGAAGTTTTCAAAACACCTTAAAAATGTTTGTTTTTATAAAAAAAAAATTTAATTCGGTATTATATGTTTTATTAAACATATATAATAAAAAAAATTACTACTTTTATTGACAGCTTAAAAATTTAATTCAAATATAATTAATTATTACATTAAGGATTAAACATATGTCATTAAAAAAGTTAAGAATTTTAATGAGTTTTTTTATTAACATTATTTATTAATATTTAAGTTTACTTTTCACCTTTCTGCTATTAAATCAAATTTCAAACCACAAAAATAAATTATTGAAATGAAGTTCTTGAATTTTGACAGCAACCACCACACTGATCATCACTTCGGAATGGTCGGGGGAAGGTTTTTCCGAATTAACGAATTTTCCGAATTAAAGGGCTTTTACTGAACACATAAACAGAACCAAAAATAACCCGACAGTTTATGTTTATATAGTAGTAGATTAAAGAAAAAGAATAAAAAATTAAAGGGAAAAAAATGGGAGGAATTTTTCCGATTGAGGAGGAAAGGAGGATTGACATTTGAGCTCCTCCGATCGGAGTACCTTCGACAGCACTGACTGGGAAAGTGGGAAGTTGCGTGCGTTTCCCCAATTTCTCCTGCCTGATCAATTTTTTTTTTTTTTGAATTTTTTAATAAAGTTTGTGCACCACTCAGAAGTCGTTCTATCCTTTTATGAGCGATCATCGACAATTTAAATTCAAATGCTAAACATAGAATTTAAATCTCCCTCACGCTACAGATAGAACGATTTAACTCCTCATCGCGGGTGCGAATTCTTTCAGATTGCTCTAAAAGTTGATGAAGACTGACTACAGAAATGATCCTGTGAAGTATAGTCTTAAAGATCTTTATGTACCGTTAGAATTACTAATATACATTATTATCAATTCAGACTGTGAACTATAAAACAAATGAAAAATGAAAATGACGTCATAATAATGACTGATCGTCAAATACGAGTAGAATATATCAAAAAAATATTTTTATTAGAATTAATTTAATCAAAATAATATTTACGTTTCAGGAAAGATCAAGATTATATTGAATCGAACTCATATACATATATATAGTTCTAGATCTACCTTTAAGCTTGGGCTACAATGTGCCGATCAGTTCGGTACCGATCAGTTCAGTAATTTCCAAATCGATTCGTTATGTGGGCTGGCTACATAGCTTCCGACACCAACCGATGAAATTTGTCAGTTTGAAGTTTTGTAGTGTAAAAAAAAAAATTGGTGACGTTTTGTGTCGAAAAAAAAATTATTTTTATAAAAATGGATAATTTAATGTTTGTTAAATAATTCAGGATATAATTTAATATCCTCAATAAACTTTTCTTCATCCATAATGTTGAAAATATTGGCGGCGATTAACCTAACCTAAATTATATTGACTGACATATCATTTCTCATGAAGTTAGCTTCCGTAGGTTCCGTGAAAGTTCAATCGTTCCGAAATCTTTCCATTTGTTCTGTTCCGAATTGATCAGTTCCAAACTATTGTGTTCAGCCAATCGATTTTCCATACAAAATATATGAAGACGTCAAATTTGGAAATTACTGAACTGATCGGTACCGAACTGTTCGGCACATTGTAGCCCAAGCTTTAGTCTGTGGAAAACTACGTACAATTAAAAAAAATCTGGTGCATAATTTTACTATAGGTATAGGAGAATTAATTATTCGTCTCTTTGTATTATTTCAGTTTTCATTTTCAGTAATTTGGATGGATAGTATTATAAAAGAAATATAATTTATTTTAATTATTGATGAAAATGTCATCTTCAGTAAATTTATTACTAGATAATTTAATTTGTTATAATTAAAATATCGCGTCGATAGATACCAAATTTATCTATATTGGAGAATTTCGATTTTTGCAAAAAAAATTCCAAAGGGATACCCCTTGCAATTTTCTTTGCGTAAAATATCGACATTAAATTTGGTGTCTATGGACGGAGAATTTTAATTATAATAAAAATAACCACACCAATTGCAAATATCTTTTAATTTGCCCAAGTTGTAGCCAAAAAACTTGAAAAGTCCACATATCAAAGTACGAAAAATAATTGCCGGTAAAACAAAACTAGTTCAATTCCGGCTCTGGGGCTTGCTTAGTTTTATAAAAACTACTTGTGTTCCAAATTTTCACTTCATTGTTTCAATTTGTAATTCCAATTAAATTTTAATTAATAACTTTTTTTAGTGAAGATTTTTTAATATCAAAATATAATTTCGAAACTCGAAGATCATTTTCATTTATTATAAAAAACGCAACGCGCACTCCCCAAGAAATTTTTTTTTGAATTTTTTAATAAAGTTTATGCACCACTCAGAAGTCGTTCTATCCTTTTATGGAGCGATCATCGACAATTTAAATTCAAATGTCAAACATAGAATTTAAATCTCCCTCACGCTACAGATAGAACGATTTAACTCCTCATCGCGGGTGCGAATTCTTTCAGATTGCTCTAAAAGTTGATGAAGACTGACTACAGAAATGATCCTGTGAAGTATAGTCTTAAAGATCTTTATGTACCGTTAGAATTACTAATACACATTATTATCAATTCTGACTGTGAACTATAAAACAAAAGAAAAACTAAATGAAAATGACGTAATTCATTCATGATAAGATAAGGTTTGATATTGATCGTCAAATAGAATAGAAGAGCAACAAACATCTATTATTAGAAATAATTTAATCAAAATAATATTTACTTTTCATGTGGAAAAATTTAAATTATATTTATATGCTTTTTATGTTTTATCTTTTATGTATGATGGAAATAATGTTGTGTATGTGGAAATATTGGTGTTTCACAGTAACGACAAATTTTTTGAGATTTCGTGGTTTTTTTTGTTATTATTCTTATTTTAAGAGGGTAACCAATCATATTTAGTTAATTGACCCTTTTTGTTATCGTTTTTAATTCCAGACTCCGTATGAAAAAAACTTCATTAAATTTGATCTTGCTGGGAACCGAACACGAGTCGCCTCAGTTATAACCTTAGGCGCATAATGATGAGACTATTTTGGTTGTTTTTGTATCATATTATTAAGTGCAATTTTTCGTTATCAATTCACACATTTATTTAAAACATTTATCAAAAAAAAATTATGTATTCAAATTTGTATTTACGGTATATTTCCTTCAACTCAGTTTTCTGCACAGGAAAAACTATTTCTACACATATTTACAGATGACAGGTTATGGTTTTATGGTATTGATAACAACATCTGCAACTAATAAAACTTGTTTTAAATTCATATTTTGTTCGTGTCGATGATTCACATTCACACCCCAGATGAAGAATTTGATTAAAAAAAGACTTTTAATAGGAAAAACTCGATACCTTCCATTTTGAATCCTTTTCTTTTGCTTTTGATCCCAAATAGTTTTTTATGGTTCTATTTTTGCTGCTCTTAAAATATTGATAAAATGTGTTTGAAGATTATTTAAATTTAATTTCAAAAACTATACGTACAGCCGCCACACACGATGGGAGATGGGACCCAACTGAAAGAGTAAAGGTGTCGACATTTTCGTTTATTGAATACCTTTTTTTTTGAATTTATATTTAGATTGTGTGGTTGACAATAAATAGACAAGTTGAAATTGTGGTTCAATAAATTTTTATTTCATTTATTTACGACCATTTGTATATCTGAAGAATTTTGAGGTTTTATATATAGAGGTGATTTAGCATATTGTCCAAGCACTAACTTCTTGCCAGAGAAGAAAAAACTTCTAAAAAATAAATTGTTAAATTGATTTTGAGAAAAAAAAGAACAATTTGCAAAATTTTATGGTTGAGATTTAAATGAATATTTATGTTGGACCATAAAATAACAATTTTCCCTTCTTGCAATCTTCAGAAATTTTAAAATGGTAAAACAAAAAACACTGGGTGTTCGTAAATCAATTAGTTCAGTCAATCTTTTTAAATATTTATATTATAAATCTATCTGGACTGGTTCTTATTGCAAGGTATAAGGATTGTAATATTAAAGACTCTGTACCAGTTATTAAACTATTAGTAATATAATTTTTGCGAAAAACGGTAGTACAATTAAAAAAAAAATCTGAACAATTTTATTATCGCTATTTGTCTTTTTTTTTTAGTTTTGCTGCTGTCATTTTCAGTAATCTGGATGGATACGCCTAACCATAAATGAAATATAATTTATTTTATTATATATGAAAATCACATCTTCAGTCTATTTATTTCTAGACAATTTATCAATTATATTTTATAATTTTTTATAGACAATTTCTCAATTATTCAAATTTTTCCCTAAATTTTATTAAAACTACTAAACAAAAAAGGGAAAAAATTTATTGATTATATAATTTTTTCTTCAACAAAATTTTTATACCTTTATATTGAAAAATCAGTATCCTTTTTCACTCAACACACATAATAAATTTTAATATTTTTTATTTAAAATTATAATTTTTTTTATTATCCATTTTTATGTACATATTTTGTATTTATGTTAGTGAAATTTATCTACTCTGCCTCCTGTTTCAAACAACACACACGCACAACACAACTACTGCAAAGAGAATAAAAAAGAAAAAAAGGACGATTATCTTTTTTTTTCCTAAATACATAAATTATTGTCTCTAAAAAATCATCCCCTTCCCCTTCCTATTTTACTCTCTTTTTTTATAGAGTTTAGTGTCACACAAAAAAGGATGTAGAGGAAATCTAAAAAAAAAAATTGTATGAACATTATAAAAACAATTCTTATTTGTGTTGTGTTGTGAGTGAGAGTGGCTCACATTGCACACAACAATTTTATTTGTTCATGATTCTAGTAGTATAAAACGTAGGAAATTTTATTTTATGAACAAAGCCGGTAGTGTGATTATAGCCGGAAAATGGAACGGTCTTATTTTGTAGAACATCGTGTATAAAATAATTTTAACCAAAATTTTGGTTCAGAAATAAAAGAATTGTGGAATTATAAATTAATTTACCATACGGAAATTTAATAAATTGAAATTTTGTTATTTTAGAAAGTTTTTTTCTTATATTTTTAATTAAATAAGATTGGAAAAAAAAAATTATACTTAATTAATTTATTTTATTGATTAACGATCCAAAAAAAAAGACGATAATAATTTCGGTAACGCTTGAAATGGTAAGATAGTTAAAAAAAAATTTGCGTTCACCAAAATTAATTAAATTAATTTATTTTGTATTGCGTTCAACCATCAGTAAAATAATTTTAATAATTAACGATAAAAAATCAAAATTCCTTTCGAAATTCGTAAAATAATTCAAAAATATTTTTATTTACTTTTCATAATTTCAAAAATTAAAAATTCGTTAATCTAAATATAAATTTTTTTATACAATTAAATTTATTTTTAAATAGTTAATTGAGAATTGTGTTTTTCGCTTCTGGGTCTTCTTAAATCAAAGATGTGTTCAGTTCACGATCAAATTTACACTGTAAATTTTTTTATATCACAAAAAATTATTCTATTTTGGTTCTGGGGGATGAAATTTTGAAATTATTTCGTTTTATTTCGAGAAATGATTCTTCTGGGTTCATTTTGAGAACATAAATTTTTTTAAGAGTCGTTTAGGCGACTTTTCAAAACAGTATACAGTACCCTTAGGTGTGGAACATCAACCACTCATTATATAACTTTTGAAGCTGGAGAAATCTAGTTTGGATCACTATATTAGAAATTGTGCAAATTTCCTTTAATGATCATTATTGAACACCACATCATATCCCAGGTTCCATAATAATATCTAATTAAAGGAAGTTTGTAGAATTACCAATTTTGAAAGGTGGAGACTTTACTAATTGAATGAATCATATTTCTCATATTTTTAAACAGTGTATAAATTATTAGATTATTTAGTTCTTTCTATACCAAAATTCATTTGATTCTTTTTTTTACATAAATAATTTCTCAATCCCAACATGACTAGAAAAAATAAATAAACTTTAGTAAAAAAAAAATATAAGTTAATAAGTTTAAAATGTGAAAACTTTCAATAATAATTATTATTATTATATTTTTTTTTATAGAAAATTAAAGTCTATTATAAAATCAAATTTTAAATGAAGTTTTGTATTTTTTCATCAATAAAAAAATTAAATCGCGTAACAAAATGTAAACAAAAACATAAAAAAATGAGGTTATCAACCTATTCTCTTTTTTTATTTCTATCGTACGATAATTTACTATATAGTATATACATATATAAAGATAGAAAAAAAAGCTGATCTCATACCTCAGCGAAATTCCATCAAACGAAAATAATTTTCGATCAAGCTATAAAAATAGATTTATGCTTTTTACTAATCTTGTTTTTTTAGCAAAGATTTTTTGTTGTTATTTAATCAAAATATTCGATGGTAGAAAAATTACTAAAAACGTAATTGTTAATTAGTTTTTTGTTTTAATTTATTCGAATTTTTTTTTATCCCACTTATTTAATGAACCATATTTTTCTGTACCATTTATAGTGAATTGAATTAATGGTATTATAGTTTATTTACCTCTATAGATTAATCATTTTCTCACATTTCTTTCTCAATATTGCAAATAAATAATTTGATCATTGTATAAGCTTTACCTGGAACTCATATCCATTGGCATAGAAATAAGTTCGTTGAAGGTCATATGGAAAACTGTTAATTACGTGACAACGAAGTATTGAATCTTTATTTATTTATAGGTTATGAGTATAATTGTAATCATGTCAAATTCTCGATCACTGATTAGAATTATGTCGATCATCTACTAGAACTCCATTTTCTGATAATAATTAAGCAAAGAACCATTTTAGAATTTAAGACAAAAAGCATTAATTGTTATCGCTAAAATGATGTACGAGTACGAGGTACGAGTATGTCATAATTACACGGAAATTTTACCTACCATACCGCAAATTACTATGATATAAGAGTTTTGATTGAAGTAGATTCGAATTTAATTAAGTAAATATTTCAGCTGCATACAGTTTTATATGGCATATATAGGGTTAATTTTAAAGAATTAACTTTAGCTACATAATTACTAACAATACCAGCTATTAAAACGCTTTACAATTTTATTTAAAAAAATTAAAATATTATTTTTAACCACAGTATTTTGTTTAATTTAAATATTTAGCGGATAGAAAAGATAGAAGGCGTTTGTTACTTTTTTCAGTCAATATTATTATGTATTTTTTATAGTCTTCAATAAAAAATTACTATATATTCTTTTAAAGATGATCATTACAGAGACAATCTTCTATCTATATCTATAAATTTATCTAGTATTAAAGGGGGCGCCTATTTGTTTAACATTTAATAACAGATAAAAACCAAAATTGGATAAAAAAAAATTGAACTGTCGTCGTCGCCTCTTCATTATAGTATTTATAATAGTACCAAAATATTATTGTGACGGTTTAGTGATTTGAAATTATTACATTTTTGTTTGATTATCAAATAGACATAAATATGAAGGCGGCGATGGTGGCATAATATTAAATTTCTGTTTATAATATATTTCTAGTTATTTAACTGAGTTTGATGACAGTTTTTTTTTGTAATTATTATATTTACAATTTGCATAATTTTTTGTAAATTTCAATTGTAATTTTATATTTTTTTTATTAATTTGTGTTATTCCATATTTGTTTAAGAAAAATGATTATGAAATATTAAATTAATGTTTTCAAATTTATAATTAATGAAACAAAATTTCATAAATATTTTGGTGGATATCTCGAAACGAAAACTTACAATTTTATAGAAAAATAATTATTCAAAAATTTACAAATTTTATAGAAGGTAGAAATTCTGAACTTTAAATAATTAAAATTCTACAATTTTATGAATAAGTAACGTATAATGTACGCCACTTTATTGACTTAATTATACCCGCACTCTCAATGAGGCACTATGCTAATACTGGCCTACAGAAATCTGTATTATCATCACTGATATATTCTGAATTTTTTATATCGGTGCCAAGACATTACACACCTCCTTTAAATTTTAATTCATTTTCTCCCTTAATTTTTAATCAAATCGAAAAAATTCAAAATCATCTTTTCTTGACAATATTACTAACCAAATTGATTTTTATTTCTGTGTGTAGAAACTATATTTTCCATATGTAAGTATGTATGCTATTTTCTTTATCATCAATTTTTACTATTATGTATATCTAATTTATTTCCATACAACAAAAACAAGATTTCTATTTTGCCTTTTCATCCTTCTTTAGACTTTAGAGATATGAAAATAAAAGAGCATTCATCTGCAAAACTTTTCATTTACATAATATTTGAGAAGGAAAAAAAAAACTTCAAACCAAAACTGAAATTTATTCCATTAAAATCAATTCAAATTTTATTCTTTTCTTTAAGTTTTTTTTATAGAGCAAACAACAAAAACGTATACCATTTATTTTATTTCACTTGATCTAAATTCAAACTTACTTCCTTCAAAAACCTTTTCAACTATTTTATATAAAAGAAAGTTGGTTCGTTTAACGTATTATCCTTGTTTATTTGTTCCAAAGATTTAATTTTTTTTTATTATAGAGAAAATCTCTTTTTGTATATTCAACCAAACCCAAATATATAAAATCAACAATATTCTATAATGTCAGCGAATTATGTGTAATTTTTTCAGTTTTGGAGAGGATAAGAATCTAGGACTTTTCATATTTCTTTTCCTGTCTTTTATATAGTCTTAATATGCAATTTGAGGATATCTATACAATGACAAGGCATGCATGGAATTACATTATCTCCATAAATAAATCTCTCTACGTATAAAACATTTCCAAAAAAAAAAAAATTATCATTTGGTTTCTTTTATCAGTCAGAGTCTCACCATTTTTATGAAAAATTGTGAGATTTTGAAAAGTTTTTAATATCATCATACAAGAAGGAAACAAAAAAAGTCTAGAATTTTTTTTAACACTCTCTCTAAAAGTTGGAAAAGCTTAAGGCTTTTTTTGTATTTGGAGGGTAAAGTTTGAGGTAAATAAAACAAGTTATTTGTATAGCTGGGATTAAAGTTGGTCTTGTGTTTGCCACTTGTAAAAAGAAGTTATGAAAAATTATAATTTTCCATGTTAAAATGTCATGTACACAAAAATTTTTATATAGTCAGTCATTTCATGTGTCACTTTTTACACTTCATTATTTTATAATGTGATTATTTTTGTGCAACGACAATATAAAAGTTTGAAAAAACAAATTCTTTATGTGTTATCCTTTTGTAGAAAAAATGTTTATGTTCCATAGAGTATATTAAAATTAATTCCCCCAAATGATGAGTGTCAAGTTGTTGTTGGCTTGTCAGTTACACATTTTCATTTTTATACTGTATAAAAATAATTGAATTTTTTTTTAAATCATAATTTATGTTGCATATGAATGCAACATATATTATGATTATGATATACGTGTAAATTAACATATTGTTTCTTAAATTTTAAATATTTATTTTATCTTAAAAAAGAATTCTCAGATTTCATTTAAATTTTTTAGAATATAATATTTTTATATGATTTAAGTTTTTATAATTGTTTTGCCTAAATTAATAATCAAATAATAAATTATTGTATTGCTCTAACCAATCAGGATCATCTCAACTATTTAATGTCTTTATCCTTCAGTCACAATTTGCAAAATCCTTTTCTCAATGATAAATTTACTTTCGTAAATTTAACTAAATTTCTGATGTAAACTTTGGTAAAATGGTCATTTACCAAATTAATTTGAAACTATATTTAAAAAAATGGCCATTTACCAAATTATTAACTTAATTTGTCCAATAAACTTAATTTACTAAATCAAAATTCTCATTATATTAGATTGTTCTTCTACCATGATGTCATAACTTGAGTTATAAGAGTTATACATTTAACAATATTCAAATTTTATGGTCTACTTTTTAAAATATCTTCTATATAATGTTAATTTTTCAGTTATTCATCATAATTAATAACTAATAGTAGTTCTATATTAAAATTACAAGAAATAAATTATATTAAATACTAAACTATAGAAAACTCTTTAGAACAAGAGAAGTGTTAAAAATATTGTTGCGTGTTATTTAAACATTTTATTCAATCTAACATGTAACACTTAAATATATATATTCTTCACACATTTTAATTAAATTTTCTATTAGAAAAAATATATCTTTATATCTACTTTACATTCTAATTTATTTGACCTGAATTATTGTAGAAAACCTTTTTAGTTATTATAGAAAAGTTCTTTATTCATTCAACAACCAAAAAAAGGTAATTTTCATGGTTTTCGATAATTGCTTTCTCGAAAATCAATTCGATGATTTTTTTTATTGTTCAGATGACATTTTAGTGATTCATAATTTAAATGGTTCAAATTTCATTTAGATTTATTTTAATAAATTAAATTTAATCCGATTTAATTTATTACATTTTATCTAAATTGAAAATGATTGAAATTTCCGAGAATTTAAAGTAAATTTTCTAATAACAAAAATTGGTAGAAAACAAAAATTATAAGGAAAATTTGAATTAGACTGGAAAGAAACTAAATTGTAGAAAATAAATTGATTACTTCTCAAATATACTAAATAAGTGTAGAAATTAGATTAATATTTTTTCATATACCACATCATTCTCGATAAAATATAGTTTCAAATTAAATTTTTCATTCTGACTCATAAATTTCTTAATATATAAAGGAAATGGGAAAAAAAGGTACGGAAGTATAATTGAACACAATCTGAGATAAATATCACAATATATATCAAAAGCCTTAAATGATCAAATTAAGGTTACACAAATTGGAGTTTCTCTGTTGGAGGTTTGTTGTACATAGTTATTATAAATTTTTGTGTAATTACCGAAAATAGTTTTCAGTTCATTTAAAACTTATAAATTATATAAATAAATGATGGAACGAATTAAATCATTTTCATCACAGTATGATTAATAGTCAGCATATAATATTTAATGATATTATTATTATTATCATTATTGCTCATTTTTGGCAGTTTTAGTTTTACCTTACAATATTTGACATATCAAAAGATTTATTAAACATTTAACACACTAAATTACTATCTACATTTTATTGTACCAATAATATTGTTCCTGGCGTACGTAGTACAAATGACTCCGACTTTCTGTTGAATAACGTTCACTTATGTGAAACTGATTTACATCAAATTCCATATATGTACATAACTTTTATGTATAATTTATGTACTAAATATTATAATAGTCTGCAATTTTCCACACCTTGAGCTTATACGAAATAATCTAAACAAGAAGAAAATTACTAAATAATTTCATACTTTAATGCTATATGGACCCTAAAGGAGAATTAATTGTAATATTTTACATAAACTCTTTTTTTTAAGGTATATTGCTGTTAACCTTAAACAAAAATTTATAAGATTTAATTGTACTCACCTGCTTAAATAATTTTTAAGTAATTTAAAAGAAAAAAAAATTTCCTCACTTTTTTTTAAGCATAAATTGAAAGTGTGATGAAAGAAAAATAATTTTGAATATACTTAAGTTCTTTATGGTAAGATTTAAAATAGAGAAAGTACTGAAGTAATGAATTAAAATCATATTTTTTTCGTTGTTGTATTGATGCCAAACAGACCGAAAATAGTGGCTAAATTATTTAAAATATCAGAGAGAAGAATGACGTGTAATGATTTCTAAAATATTATTATTACAAACATAAAATTATTATTAAAAATATTTTGCGGTACAGTTGAGACCTTTTGTTGGAAAAAAATAAAATTTGACCATTTTTATCAATAGAAAATCATTGCTTTAGGATCAAATTTGACCTAGTAAAAAAATGTTGGGGGATATTATAATTATATGTAATGATTGAAGTTGATGTGTCATAATTGACATTGTATTAGGGTGTATACATAACAGTTAAATTATAAAATCTCAATTGATCCAAATAATAATGATCCAAAAATGGAAGCTATTAATATAAATATATATGTATACCAATTTTGGATTTCCCACCTAGAGATTTGAAAATGTATGGTATAATTTAGTTCGATATATTTTGTTGATGTTTTGTTGATTAGTTTATACTTAAACTGTTAATTTTAAAATTATCATTAATGTAAAGTAAATTTTACGACACGGAAATTAAATTTTATGTTATAAAAATAGCCAATTTTCGATTGCAAATTCATATATATACATAATTTTCATAATTTATGTTAAATATGTATGCTATTTACTGTCTCCCACATTATTTTATTTAAATTGATGATATCATATAGTCATATCATAGTTTCGAATAGAGATCAAAATATATTATAGGTAATTCAATATTTCTAATATTATAAATGCTGCCTCTAAAAAGGATGTTGTTTCCTTTCATTTGTACTGTTAAAAATATAATCCTAAATAATTCTATTTTAAGTAAAAATCCCATCTGAAGAAACAAAGATCTGAAATGAATAGCATAAATCCCTTTTATAATCTATTTTCGGTTAGGCATATAATGTTGAATATCAATCAGTGTTTAAATATATTTTTGTCTTGTCAAAAATTTCTGTTAATAGTTTTGGTATAATTGAATATATGTAAAGACCACCTGAAATTTTTGTTTTGGTGCTTAATCATTCGAATTAGAAAGTGAAATTAGGTATAAAGTAATTTGTTTTTGAAGACATTGACAAAGGAAAGGGATTGAAATTTGGTTTTTTATATAAAAGATGAAAGGTTAACATAATAATTGTCAGGTATTTTTTAGGTTTTCAAACATTTATGATTATGGTATATTTCATTAAACCTTATTCTGCTAATCATGAATAAAGACTTGAAAAAATACACGATAACATCAAATTATGTTAAATATTTATCATAGATACTAGAATATACATATTGTGTATCTGTTTGTTGTAGAGACAAAAACTATGCAACATTTTACATTCATTTTTGGTGTTTAAAATTACATTTTCTTAAGTCTTATCAATGTTAATAATGTTAATAAATTTGGTAAACATTTAAAAAAAATTAATGTGAAACTCGGTATTCCGTACAAAAAATTCGGAACTAATGAAAATTGAATTTTGAACAGTGGAAATTACTTTCTGAATTCTAAGATTTATGTTAACCTAGTATTGTATAGTAAAATCTGAAAATAGTTAGAATATAGAATGGAGTCTGTTGTACATTTTAATCGAACACTGCACTATCCTTACATCAGGTTGAGCCATCCTAATTTTTTTTAGTGTGTCAATATTTTTCTTCAAATCTATGATTTTTTTTACTAAAGTTCAAGGTACAAATCTACTTAATTGAAAATTTTATACTGGAAATTTTTTCTCTTTCAATTAGCCTTTTCATAACATAAATAGAATATACAATATATAATTACTTATTACTTATTGCTTCCTACATTACAATTATATACTGGAACACCTACAAACTACAACAAAACTATATTACATTCACTTTCGAATTAATTACAAACTCCACCGTTTCTATAGTAATAATATAATTTCCATAATAATAATTTCCATTACAGCTGCTTGCATTTATTTATACTAAATAATTATAAAAAATATTGTTTTTTACAACTATTGTTGTAAATTTTTCAGACTGTAACATTGTCAACAAAGTAACTAAACTAAAAAATGTTGTGCATAATATATCAATAATTTTATGTTAAAGTTTTTTGACTTCTTTCTGTAGCATACGTATACGTTAGAGTTCGTGACAAGTTTTCATATTATCTGAATTGTATAAATTCATGTATTAAAATTGTAACTGTTCAGATAAATATATGACCAGCTGATTTATCTAACTACATAAAAATACAAAATATGTATAACAAATATAGAAACTTTATATTTTAAATTAAGTTTTTTTTTTGCTGTTGTTGAAGTTCAATAAAAAAAATACACGCAGTGATAGTGAAAAAAGAAAAATATTGTAAGTGTAGTTTAAAATATAAACAAATGATTTGTTTGACACAATCAATAAAATAACCATAAGTCCATGACATTCAGTTTGTTGTGTTTCATTGCTTTTATTTATGTTACAATAGTAACACAAACAAATAATAATAATAATAATAATGAAAACAAAAATATTAATGAAGATATTTGCACGCGTTTCGCGTAACAAACAAAACTGTAAAACATTGTTTTTTAAATTTACATAAATAATATCAATTGTTTTTATGTAACTGCTTAACCTAAATCAAAGCATACGAAGTAATCAGATGTGATATAAAATTTAAGCGGAAATATTAATATTTTTACCAAGTTTGTTTTTCTTTTTTTGATAAGCTAGTGAATTGGTCCTGAAATTATGTTTAATAGTTCGACATTAGACGCATAGAATAGTTCAGTATTGTAGCTGTATAATAGATTCCTGAATAATGTCTAGCTACTAACAATGTGGCCACCGAAAGCTATGATTAAGAATAGACTAAAATTGAAAACGTGTTGGGTTGATAATTGAATTGTAAGTGACAAGGACAATTTTCATATATATTAAGGACATTTATAAAAATAATCTTATGGAACGCTGTACGAATTTGATTTAGGTTGAGAAATTATAATTGAAATATTATTTTGTTATTGATGTCAATTTTAATTTGTTATTCTCTATATAGTATAATATTAATTGTTAATATCTTTTTAAAGTTATATAATATAATTGAGAGTAAAAAATTTCTGCTTTAATATTGCGAAACGCTCCTTTTTGAACTGGTTAAACATTAAATTGAAAAAAATAATAATTTTAATTGAAATTTTAACGAACATCAAATGCAAAAACAAACCGATTTGTTACAGTCTAAAAAATTCTAAATACAATTTTTTGTTTTTATTAATTTTTTAGTTCATTGCCAGAAATCAATTTAAATTTAAAAACCAAATAAAGAAAAGCAAACTTTTTAGCTTTTAAATTAATATTTCAAATCAATTAAAATAAATTTTGTGTATTTTTTTATTTATATATTTTTAAATTTATTTCACTTGTTTAAAGTGTTTTGTTTTTGTATGTCGTTTCGTTTTTTTTTATGAAAAGTTCATTAAAAGTTAATGAATTTATTTATTTTATTGGTGATGAACAAACAGAATTTTATTTATTTAAATTTTTTTATTACAATTTTTGAAATTAAAATATATTTTCATTTCATTTTTAATCAATATTATTTTTATTGAGATAATAAAATGTGCGGCACCGAGCATAAATTATTGAAATTGCATTGAAATTGAAAATTTCTGGTATCAATAAACAATTATACAATTTAAATTTACTTATGTCTTATAATAATATTTTCATATTTCTTTAATCGAGAGAATGAGTTTTTTGTTTGAAATATATTTGAAAATGAATACTAGAATTAGAATTTATGGTATTTTTTATATTGGCTAAAGTTCTATCTATGTTATTGTGTAAAGACTAATGAGACGCTGGAGCTTTGATAAATTATTTAGTTTTTAGAATAGCGGGGAGACTTTAATAAATTAGGTCAACATTTTTTATATATTTTATAATTAGAAAAAAATTTGAAAATAAATAAGTTGATGATCCATAAAATTTTTTATTGGAATTTATTAATTAGTTGATTTTTCTGCTAAACTAAGAATATTCTTATAAACGATTTTCTGTATAAGTTTTACAATTTTATTATTCTATCTGTTAACTGATTTTTCGAATTTTGATCTACGTATTAGATATAGAAATAAATTAATCTTTATCCAAATTACGAAATACTCTCATATTTAACATTTGAAATTTCCTATTCAAATTTTTTTATTTCCAGGTAAAAGTCGTTTTTTTTCTATCAAAATTTTCTGTAAAGGGATAAAATTTGCAAAAGGATGAATGTAATTTGGATAAAATTAGTTTGATTTTAGTATACCTTGGAAAAGCACGAATTTGTCATTCAAAATTTGTAAAATATACGTTGAAATTCTACTAGTTTTATTCTGGAAAATCGATAGGAATTTATACATCGTACATAAACAGACTCTTAAATTTTCTAACATCAAAATTACTTAAATCATTAAGAAATATATGTCACAGAAAACACTAAAAAAAATCATATAAATTTTATGAGACTTTCTAAATAAAAAATTCAATTTCAGATCTTAAAAAAAACCTACGCACATTTTCATTTAATTTTCAAAATAGATTAAAAAAAATTTCAATTTTATAGTTTTAAATAAATCATAAATAAAATTTATTATTTTTAATTGTTAAAGTGTTGATTTTTTTGTTTTAATTATGTTGAGAATTAGATTTTTTCAGTCATAAAACAAACGAACATTCACTGAGTCTTGCAGATTTAACGAAATGAAAATTATATACTTAAACATTAAATATTTATGTTGACAATCTTAAGAAAAGATTCGCTTTCATAATTCTCGTAATTTTCTTTTTCTATTTTATTATATTAATAATTTCTCATAAAACTTTAACGAAATTTCGTTTTCTTCGGTTAAAGTTACTATACAATTTTTATTAACATTTCACTAACTTTTGACCAAAAAAAAATTTTTTTCACGGTCAAAAAATCATAATAATTTTCATCTTTTGAATTTTACTATTGTTGTATGTAAATACATAATACTTGGAATTGTTGAAAATATATTCTTTTTGGTATAAGTGAAAATATGAAAGGAAAAGTTGAAAATTATATATGAACATGAACTTGGTGTCATCGTAAATAGTAAAATGATAATTTTCAAATGAAAAGATAATAATTTTTGTATTTGCGACCGTAAGAAGAAATTGACGAAAGAAAAAATATTAACCCACAATAGAAAATTGAAAAAATTTAATTTGTTACTCTTAAATATTTAAATATTTTAATTAAATATTTAAAAATATATATTAATATTACAAATTACAATATTGCAGGCGCATAAGATCGTGGGTGACATGATTTGACTCACAACTAAGAGAAACTACCTCGTTGCATTAATGTATATAAGAACTAATGGTTGGGAGTTGGGATGTTGTATAAATTATACTATACCACTGGACTTACTATATACCTCTGGACGTCCATTATTCTGTTGCAATTTGCAACATAATAATGGAGAACTTCTTACAGATAGATTCACATTGGACTGTTTGTTGAGCCAAGAAAAAGATTATTTAAATAAAAAATCATTAAACCTTAAAAATTTTTAAAGTCGCAAGGCAAAGCATTTGCAAACATTTTATAAGATTGTAATGTTTTTCCTGTAAATCATTCAATTGAAACGCGTAGCATAAAATATGATTTTACATATATATTTTATTGTGCATAATATTTTTTTTGAATACGTAAAATGTATTTGAAGAAGACATGGTAATTTTTTTGCATAAAAAGTGAAAATTTACTATTCGAAAATAGCCTTAGACACAAATGCTAACTAACTATGATAATAAAGCGTTTCGTGCTTTTGTTATATTTTTGAACACTTTAATTTTACCAAACAAAATTATTAAACTGAAAAAAAAGTGAAAGTTTTAAATCTTTTTTTTTTTTTTTTAGAATAAAAACTCCAATTATTATGAATGATTTTTTATTAAAATAAATCAAATTATTGGAATTATTTTATCAAATTCTTCACGTATTGACAAACGATATAACAAACGTAATGATTATAAATTATTCACATTGTCATTAAAAAAATGATTATGAAGAAAAACACAATATTTTTGTCTAAAATTTAATTTTTGAAATCTTGTAGATTTTAACAATTGATCTAAAATGAGTGAAATATAAAAAGATTCGACTAAACAATGAATCAATGAATCTAAATCCAACATTCAAAAAACCGAACCCCTAAAAAATAAATATTATTGAAGAAAAAAAAAACAAAATTAATCATTAAATAAATTTGGAAATTCAATTTTTCTGCTGATTACTTTTAATTTTTCAAAAATAAAAAATAAATAAATTTACAATTTAAAATATTTTCTAAAACTTTTTTGTTAACACAAAATATTAAAAATAAATTTATAATTTAATCATTAAAACATTTTTTCTATAAGAAAATCTACATTTAACATAAATTTATAAATTTCTTAATTTTTATTTTACAGATTATTTTTTTCTATATCTTTTGGCACGATATCTCCGAAAGGAGGAAAATATGTGAATTTGGAGAAAAATTTTTAATCATAAATGATTCCAAAATCAAATTGTAAGTTAATTTTATGTTTTTATTATTATTAAAATATTATTTTGTAATTAAATAAATGTTGGAAAATAATTTGTAGTATTGGAAATTGAACTGGGCAGATAATTAGCTATCGATTTAGAAGTGAAAATTATTTAATTTTAATTTAACATTTTTGTATAATTTTATTTAATATCCAAAGAATGAATATTTTTAAATTAAACTTTCTAAGTCAAATTCAGAATTTAGGTTATAATGAGAGTTTTCATCGTCTCATAGATAAATAAATTTCAGCTTAAGATGTAAGATAGAGTATTAAATTTTATAGAGTTTTTAATGATAACTTTAACATTGTAACAGTTTCTCGCCCGACTATGGGCCTAACAAATCATTCTTAATCGATTCTTTAACTCATTCGTTTCTTTAACTAATTCTATGGGGTTACAAAGTGGATAGTAATTTCCTATCTTAAATCTGCTAAAATATCGTGAGTTAATAAGTTAGTTTAAATAGAAAAGATTGTCTGTCTAGCAAGGCTATATCAATATTTGTCGAATGGTCATCATCCATAGAGTTAATAAGTTAGTTTAAATAGAAAAGATTGTCTGTCTAGCAAGGCTATATCAATATTTGTCGAATGGTCATCATTACTTTACGGGGATCTCCGAAATATTTTTAAAGCATCTTCTGTTTAGTATAGCATTGCCCAAATGCTTATTGCTTTGAATCAGTTTTGTAGTAGGTACATTCTTCTTAATATAAGTGAATAGAAAATAAATTTGAAAATTCGGAAATAATAATTTTAATTTAGAATTTTCTGTAGTTTAGTTTTTTTATATTTACTATAGTATTTTCAATATTTCAATCAAATAATCAAATTGATTATCATCTGTTAATTCAAATTTGATATTATATAAATTGCTACTGTATTTCATTTTTTTTTTTGCTATACAAAAATTTAATCTGCATATCAAATTCAAAAGAACAGTTCTTTATTCCAAATAATCTTGATACATTTTATATATTTTTTTTAATTGGTAAACTTCATCACGTCCATTCTCCATCCATATTCAATTCTACTGTACGAGGTTATTTCATTTTTATTTTTTACAACTCGTTCCACTCTGCTACTTCGAAATAATTCAAATTTTAATATAAATTTTTTCTTCTTGTTGTTGTCACGTTTTTGTGATTTGTTTCAGCTTAATTAAGAATCGCGCGCGCATATACTTTTTTGCCCAAATAAAATTTAATATTGTTTAGCTCCTTTTATGAATTGTTTTTTTTTTTTATTATTATTATTCCTCTTCTGTTTTTAATTCAAAGCTACGGTATATAACTTGCTGAAATTCATGGCTTTGCAATGTTATTCTTATAAATATTTATTTTCCCATAATTGAAATTTGAAATCTTATTTCGTGTTATGTTTTAAATTGACCTTTAATATAATGTTATGTTATTTTCATTTAAATTGAGAAGGTAAAAAAAAAAAATTCGGTTTTTAAAAAAACATTTTTAATATAGTTTTTATCGAGTTTCATACCAGAGAATTGGCGTCTTTAAAGATAGTAAATTGATAATAAAAATGCTTCTTTAGCAGAATTAATGTAAAAATAAAATTGATTGAAATTGACCGATCCATCAGGTAAAACTTATTTTACATGTTATATTATCGTTTTTTATGGTAAAGACGGAAATTGAATTCAATTAATTTTTTTTTGTACTTTCATTTTGATCTTACTTCGTTTACCATCCGGTATAATTCTAATATTAAGTGGTAGAAATTATTAATGATCAATAATAGGAAGTTTTTCGTTTATACTCTAGAATTAATTTTCATTATTTAATTGAAAGAATATGAAGAAGGTTTGAAATTGAGAAATCATTTAACAATTATTTTATGTAGTTTATTTCCGTAAAAAAAAATTAAGGAAATATCTTCGATTGAATTATCATAGCAGATGAAGGTCATTTATGTAATTATTCTTCTGCAATAGATGATAATACATATAAGCTAGAAAATGATTTCCAGATAATATTTCAAATTTTATTGATAAATTTAACAAGGTACAATGCAACATTTCCATATTTCGGTTTCATAAATGTTTACTTGTGAGATAAAATTGTTTGTGAATTTTGATAAAATTTTCTATTTTCGGTTTTCTTGCGTTTTATGAAATAGGAGCTTCTGAATAAATGTTGAAATGAGTACATTAACCTATACAGAATTTGTTGTTCAAAATTTACCTATATTTATACTTGTTTAGATTAACGAAATTTTAGCTTCTAGAGACAATTGAAAACGTTTAAACATCTAGACTAGACGTTTCTAAGACCGACCATAAATTTTCAAATAGTACAAAATGGTTCAACCAGCCAATATTAAGATATCAAACATTCTCCAAATGTCGAAAAGTTCGTTTCCAGCTAACACAAACATTTATAAAATTAATAATATTAATTTTCAATCAAGGGGGTATTATACATCGTCTCTTGAAGGACTGTACTCCGATGGATTGATTTCCAGTAAGTTTTTAATGATTTTCTGTTAAAAACTAAGATTTCTACTATAAAGTATTTCTCTTACACAAAACAGCAATTTCTTTACCGAAAATTCAATATATTAACTGTGACAACAAAAATTAGTTAAAATACAAAATATATGTGATCAATAAAAAATAATGAACTATGTTGAACTATATATAATGTACCCTAAAACATAATATATACATAAATAATAAACTTGAGCTCAAATGACGTGCTTTACTCCCGGAAGTTAAAAATATTTAAACCCTTAAATAAGATTAAAAAAATTATATAATTATATACCATGAGCTATTACAGATCACTCACAGGTTTCTTTAATATAAATTTTCTTTCTTTAAACAACATAAATAATAACAAATACTTTTTAGACTGAGAAATATTAAATATATTTATACTAAATATAAAATTTCACTATTATTTTTACTTTTTAAACATAAAAACATATTTTTTGCTATACAAAATTTGCTTCGATTTCATTTTCATATTTCTTTTTTTTACAATCTTTTAATGTACTTTCTCATATTGTAAATTAATTTTCATGTTTTTTAGTGTAAACAAACATAATATCGTCATATCAACATACTTCCTGATAATCCATCCGTATATAATGTTATTATATATAAACAAGTACAACATGTCTTCTATAATCATAATACTCTTCGTCATTCGTTTGTCTAGTCTCTCTATAAAGTCTTTTTCAATAAATACCTACATAAATATTATAAGCTTACGTTAATTTTACCGGCATGCAATTTATACACAATATAATATATATCTTTGAAATAAAAAAAATAGATGAATTACGGTTTGTTATAATATAGATAGAAGAGTATTTAACAAATTTAGGAGTTTGTAATGTTTTCCAGATTGAAATTTCTTTGGTTTATCGAAAATTTGTTCTTATTTCTTTGATATTCTGCAAATAATTGGCGAGATCAGTTCAATTAATAATTCAAATTAAGAATTATAAAAATTGAGACTAATATATAAGGAGTACAATTTTCATCTATTTCCTATTTCAATAAAAATTAGAATTTTACCAAAATAGAGAGAAGGATTTCTTCGCCATTTTGAATTTGATATAGAAAAGAACGAGTCTGAATTTGGAAATTCATTAATTCGACCTTCAAATTTTATATTTTAAATAAATCAAGTGAAGGTATAGTAACGTGACAGACATACTAACATACTAGCCAATACTGTTCTACGAACCGTCAACTGTCCTACCATATACTTACATACTTTACTACCCGATTAATTTTCATCACTCAATAGTTAAGTTGATACTTTTTGAAGTGACAGACAAAATGACATTATAAATATTCTACAATTCTTATATAAATATACATAAAAAATTTACATTTATATAGAAAATTAATATTTGTACAGTAGTTTTAAAATAATGTAAACCACGATAGTGCAATATATATTCCATTAATTACAGAACTTCAAAAAGTATCAAAGTCTAAATTGCACTTTTCTTTGTCATCGTATAATTATTATTATTATTATTTTCGTTTCGACTTTTACAATTTACCTTTTATTAATACATAATATAAAAAATTGTATGTAATTTAATTTTTGTAATTATACAGCTTTTTTTTATGCTTTTGTAATGTTAGAATTACAGATTGACATTTTGCAAGGTTTCATTTATTTGATGTGTGTAAAAAGATGAATAACCTTCTGATAGATAATTTTGTTTATACGAATATAACATCGACAAAATATAGCTTAAATTTTTTATATAATTAAATTTGTATTTATTTATAATTAGTAGTAATGAATTTAACGTAAACGGTTCTACATATATAATAGATTAATGGGGTTTCTCAGATATCTAATAATTATGGAAAATATAGGTTAGAAAATCATAAAGAAATTATTCAGTTTTTCTTCATTATAATTGAAGACAATCGTATATTCTTGTAGTAGTTTCTTTTTCAATTAATCAGTTTGTTTATATTTTTTGTTCAGTTACAATGAATTTACTAATTCAGGTTGATTTATTCATGTGCAATGGTGAAATCATGGAGAGAGTTTCTATTATTTATTATATACCAAAAATCAACAAGTCTTCAAGTATTTCAACCCTTGCTAGCCTGGTCTTTTATGAACGAAATTTACTTTAGGAAATTAATTTTACTAAGATCCGTAAATGGGCTGTCCACATATTTAATCCTTCTACAACGTATTGAATTTACTGGGTATACTAAAAATTTGGAATTCCATACATTAATTTTCAAATATTTCGAATTATCAGAAATTTAAGTTCTTAATGGCAATTCTGTTAATTTTGTTTTCGAATACCAAAAATATCAATAATTGCTATATTTATTCTTAGGATTAGAAATTAAGTTTTTTCATCTGTCAAGCCAAAAATTTTTCTGATTTTTTATGTAAATAAAAGTGCAATCCAAATATTTACTAAAATTTAGATTTTTTTTAATAATTTTTTCAACAAACAGTAATCAATTTTTTTGCTTAATTGAAATTTTGCGTGTCTTTTCGTTTTCTAGACTTTAAATATAAATTTACAAAAATTCAGTTTTTTTTTCGCTTTCATAGACCTTGGAGAAGCACATCCTGTTTGAGGAAGTATTAAAATTTAATTTGTATTAGAAAAAAAAATTAATTTCATTCATATAAAAATTGCGGATGAGCGTGTGCGGTAAAATTTAATTAATTCATTAATGGTTTCTAATTACATTTGACTATACACCAGAGATAATAAAAAAAGGCTAAAAATAAAAAATATGATTATGCTAAAAACGTTTTATATAATTTTAGAAGCATATATTAAATTCTCATGAGAATTTGTTTGTTAGTTTTATGATATTCCAGGGTTATTTTACATTTATTTTACAGTGGGGTTAAATTTCTTCGTCTCTGTGAATGAAACTTCTTTTTCGACAGTTTTTTATAACCATTTTTTTTTCGATTTACCCTTTTTTGTGGTGTGGATTATTTACAATTTTATGTACTTGTGGTTCAGTGCGGTTTTTTTATGATGACACTGCAAAGTTTTTGTCACTCACAAACTATAGTTCAGATTTTTTGATAACATATTATTAATTATTAAAATGAACATGTGCTCGATTATACTTATACACTATAGTCATCACGATGAAATAGAGAGATTGTAATCGAATCAATGGTGAAGCACGTGCCGTTCTTTGTTGGAAAATTTGTAAAGAGTTTTGAGTAGTTATTTCCTTATTTATTAGATTATGTTTATGTAGTAAATGATACATGTATTACGATATCAAATACTTAATTAAGCATTAAGTTGTTTTAGCGTTTCAATAAATTTGCAATCATAATTTTACTTGATTGATTTAAACCAATAATTTCATAAATCCCTACAGAATTATATTCATGTTTCAATGCAAATATATATTGTCCAACTGTGATTTTTCGTAGTAGCTCTACAGCCCCATATAGCGATATCCTATGCACAGTTGTCCCAACATTAAGTCGTAATTTTCATTATGCTTATATAAGTACTACAAATTAGATCTCTATTTTTATAATTGTATATTAATTATTGATCTAAAAACCAACAAATTATAACCCACACTTAAGTGAATACATTTTATAAACATAATTTATTTATAATTTTTCCTTCCTTATAAATAGTTCTCAATGTTTCCTCTATTAAATCCCCAACACCTACACCGTTCAGGCTAATATTTCTATTTTTACTATACAATCTACTCAATATCAAATGTCAAATTATAAACTAAATACAATAAAAATTAAACGAATTAGGTATTGAAGTGGTTTCAAGAGGAATAGATGATTCTACTTATCAATAGGATAAAAATAAATTTAAATATTTTATCTCATCACAAAAGTGTCTTCAGCATTCAATATTGTATGAAATTGTATCATCGAAAATTTAATAAATTTAAGTATACATAATTTAAATACTTAAATTTCCATAAAAATTATTACACTTTAATTACAAAATTTTAATGGATATTTTTGTTATAATTAAAATTTATTGTCTTTTAATTAATACACCACATACGGCAAGAAATTTAAAAGTGCCTTCTGATGAATAATCCTCTTAGAATAGGGACATGAATTTCAAATTTTCAGAAGTGTAATTTTGGTACAATGTGACGAGGGATTAGTCCAATAAAAGCATGATTTAGAGACCAAAAAACATTGCAATTCATCCGCTTTTAAATTTTAATTAAATATTATATAAAAAAATTGACCCCCTTGTAAATCATAAACATAAATTTATCTTAATTCATTGTCTATTTTATAAATAAAATATTCTTAAAAGGGTTTTAAAAGTAACTTCAACTTTTCCAAATAAAAAAAAACATTCCAAAATTAAAATAAACTAGAAAAAAACGTACGTGATCTTTAATATAATTCCAAAATGCAAAATATAAATATTATTTAATATTAGAGTTCAATTTTTGATATCTTTTTTCTCCCCTAAAAATTAAATAATTCTATAAAAAGGTTAATAAACTTCCATCAATTAAATCCCTGAATAGTTGAAATGTATAAGTAATAAAGTTTCTATATATTATATAAATATCAAATTGCACTCAAAAAATTAATCATAAAATGATGAACTTTAAAGATGCCACCAATTATGTTCTTCTTCATTAATATCTCTTCTGTTGTAATACATTTTTGATAACCTTCTATTTTTAGATACAATTATTTATGCTATTTTTAATAAAATTTAATGATTTGAAATTATAATACAGAAATAAATTTATATTTCAGAACCTAAAATATGGTATCCATTATTCATACTAAGTAAAGTCTTATAATGCTTTTTTAAGAACACATCACCATTGTAAATGCTTTATGTGTTCTTTGGTTGTTTTAAATTTGCAAAAGTATTTTATACTACAAAAGTCTTTGCAACATGTCAAGTGTAAATACCATATTACTTCAAACAAATATCATTTTTCAAAACTTCAATAAAAAATTATTAAGATTAGAAAAACTTAAGAAACTTTTCGTTCAAATAATTCTTCTATATGCACCGAAAAAAAAAGTTTCAACATATTTTTTTATGTTATTCTTATGTTGGTTAGAATTTTTTTTTTGTACAATAAATTTTAGTGGATAAAAAATTTCGACAAGATTATTTTTTTTTTTTAATATTATTATTTATTTATAAATTTTTCGTTTGTTGTAAACGATGACAAATAAATTATTCATGTTGAAATTTGTTTTTTTTTTTTGGAGAAGGAAATTCAATCTTTAATTTCAGAAACATTTTTACAATATCACCAAAAAAAAAATGAGATTGGTTTGAAAATCCTCCTAATTGAACCTAGAGAATTTTTAAAACAGAGTCAATTCCATTAAATATGGTTTTTTTTTTTCATTTTTGAACTCTGGCATTAATAAAGAATTAAGTGACACATAAAAAATATACATATAAAATAATGTGTTCATTTATTTGGTTTTGATTGTCAAAGGCGAAAAGATTATGAAAAATAGTCTTTTTAAAAGAAAAATTATATCAAACATAAATATTATTTTTAAAATTTTTATGCTGGGTCATATACAATACAGTCAGGCAGGGTCGTCTTTGTAATTTTTTATTATAATATTATTATTTGAATCATATTTTCACACGTCAGATTAAATACAAAAAAATAAAAATATAAAAGTCAATTCAGTTTTCTTTATCTTTTAGTTTTTGTCATTTGTCATATAAACGTGCAAAGATTAAAAAAATGTGCAGTGCAGTGAATGTCAACTATTCACCCTAAATTTTAGATGAAAAAGAAAACAAATTTTAGTATACAAATTGAAATTCTTACTCATATATTAATAATAGGACAATTTATAATTCATGGATAGAATTTGACTTTTGGTATAAATAAACGATTTTGTTGGTTCTCCTATATTGTAAGATATTAATTTAAATTTGTAAAATAAATTATTGGTTCTTTAAATGCATATTTGCTGGAAAGAATTTTTCTAAAAATCTTAAAATTATTAAATAAATTTAGAGGTAAATGGAAATTTAAAGTAATAAAATATTCGAAAAAATCTTTTTACTCTTTGATTCTGGTTTGTTGGAAATTTTGTTAAATAAATGATAATTCATAAATTTATTTTGGAAGTATGTATCTACTTTTTGTAATTGACCTTTAGTAATTTATAATTTTCAATTTGACTGATTTATATGGCAAATATGCACTGAGTATGTAATTAAAATACAAAAAATAATTTAAATTAAAAATCATATTACTTAAAAAAACCAACATTTTAATTAAATTTAAAAAAAAATATTATCTTATTAAAATTTATTTACTCTACTCGAAAAAAATCAAATTTTTAATTTTATTTAGATAGCATTAAAAAATAATTTTATTCGCGGTTTGTTTTTATTAAAGAAGTAAAAATATTATTTTTATTTCAATTATATAATATAAAATTTGATTTTAAATAGTTTAAAAAAAAAATCCTTGAACTTATACAAAAAGCTAAATTTGTTTTAATTTTATGGTTTAATTTACAAGCAAAAGTTAAAAACTATATAAACTTCATGACCTTCCAACCGGAATTGAAAAGTAAACCGGAATTTGATAGCAAGATTTTTAGAAAAACAATCCGTGAAATAATGAATTTTATTAGTTCAATCCGAGATTGAAACCGGTTGACAGGTTCAAAGTGATTTTCAACAGGTATAATTGTATAAAAGTATAGCAAGTTTAAGTTTGCTTGTATATCAGCAACAGTAATTTTGAATTAGCTGTTAAATCCACTATAGCTTAATCTGCTTTATTTTAATTTAATAACTTTAAACAATTTCATCACAAGAAACCGAAAACACTAAATAAAATTATAACCGGACCGGAATAAAATTCCGAATATATGTTTAACCTTAAATATGCATTAACATAATTTGTAGTTTGAATCTCTGATTTCGTTTTGACCTTTATCCATTCTCTAATTTTTGATCTTTTTTCTTTGTTAAAATTAATTTATAATTGAGCGATAAAATTACTTTAATAAATCTAATAATGATGATTAAAATGTTCAAATGACCTTAAATAATAATAACAATCTAATTTTGCTATTAAGTTTCAATTTCTTCAAAAAAAACTCGTTTATTTCTTCATAATATCTAGAAAAAATATTAACTCGTTTTTATAATTTAATGGATTACTGAAAGATTTGCAAAAAAAAAAGACTTTCTTCAAATGTAATGGAATTAATTTTTTTCCGTTTGTATCTTTAAACACTAAAAAAAAAAGAATTACCATATGGGGATTGCGTGCTTCACGGTCTCTTTATTTGTGATTGAATAAAGTGACATTGTATATTAATTTGATACTCGATAAATTTGATTGATTATTAAAAATGATTTGTGATCCGTTGGATAGTTTATATTCTCATTACCAAGATATTTGCTCATTCAAAATTGAAGTTGCTTCAGTAGCACAAGTTGCACAAATTTCATCTTGGTAAAGAAGAATATTAGAAATTCAAGTTTACTTTTATCACTACTAAGGATTATCCTGAATATTAGGACCTTCTGAGTAAATAGCAAAAAGAATAGATCAAACAATTATTGTTGCAGATGTTACCAGTAAATTGCCTGTGGTTTGAGGATATTTGAATACTAACCACAAATTAGAAGAAACAGATATATTAAAAATGGAAACTAATAAGATTATCTTTTTGTAATATGATTAATATCATAATTATGCCGTTGGCTATAAAAACGAGTAAAAGCTGTGAGCCGTATTATAAATATTTATTTGGAATAACATTCTGGAAAAAATTCAATTTAATTTGATTACTTTTTATAGTCATTTTATACATTCCATAAACAATCATAAATAATTATTTTCGAAATATTATATTTTCCATAAATATTTTACAAAAATCACATCCAATTATGTTTTATCAAAAGAAAGTAAAAATATTTAATTTTGTCTATTTTAAAAATTTCAAATTTTAATTTGATTTTCTATTTAATTTACCATTTACCAAGTGGGGGGTAGCTAACACAAATTCAAACAAAACAAGTAATTAAGTTAAACGATTTTCAAAAAACAATTGCAACAAACTAAAAAATAGTAAATATTAATTTGCCTCTCATCAAATTTGAAATAAAACTACATGGAAAATCAGTATAATTGAATACCATTATTTCAAATTCAGTAGAAACTATTAAAAGTTTAAACTGGCCTCAAAAAAACTTCTGAAACGATTCAAACTCGAAAACACAAATAATATAAAAAAAAACATTTTGTTTTGAAACATTTTTTTTTAATATTTAAAATTCCATATATCGTAATCGGTTTACTTTTTTTTTTTAAGTACATACAACAATTTTTTTCGATTAACAATTTTCTGATTGTGTTTAAACTTTAATAGTCTTTTTGGTCACGATTCATTTTTATTTAAACAAAATCCTAAAGAAAAACTATATCGGGTTTTAAAGTGAGAGTGACTTTTATTATTGGTGGTTGTTGTTAATTTCAAGTTTGTCGTTACATTACAAAAAAAAAAAGGCGAATTTTTGCTGATTTAAAAAAAATCTATGGGAAAAATTATAATATGTCTTTGAATATATTTATGTTTTGAAGAAAATTATATAAATAAATTATGTTTATGTAATGATCTTTTTTTTTGTCGATGTAAAAAAGATATAATTCATTTTTGTATAGAATATAATTTTATTCGACAATGAAAAAAATATTATGATTGATGTTTTTTTGATTGTTTGTTAAACTTGTAAAGGAAAACAGAATAATTTTGTTTAAATATTTTTTTAAAATTCATGAAAATATTTTAAGTTAAATCTTTATTATATACTATAAATATTTCAATTAAATTAATTACTTATCAACAAATTTAAATATTGTTTAATTAAAAATCTTGTGACCAACGATTTTTAATTATTTCAAACCAAAAATCTAGGTAAATTCCTAATGACATTCTTATAACCGATTAATTGTAACTAAATTAATTTTCATTTGTACTTTTTTCGAATCAAATTTTAGTATTTTATTATAGAAGACTAAACTCTCTCAAGAAGTAGGGTGGGCAAACCGCAAACGTGCTGTAGTGAGACATAATTCTGTCGCCGGTAGGGGTCTACAACGGGCCTTTTTGATCTTGGTGCATGGGGGACTCGATCCTTCACCCTTTAAAACCCAACCAACCAAAGACTACTCTCTGTTTTGGAAAAAGTTCATAAATTCTACCCAAAATAATAAATAAAATAATTATCTAAAAATATATTAAATAATAAAATCAAATTCATTTTTCCAATATTAACATCAGGAAGTCAAATATCTTTACCATCATTATATAACAGCTTACAACTCCAAGTAGAAAACTCCCTTTATCGTGTTAATTCACACTTAAGTGCACCCACTAAATCAACATAATTTATTTTGATTTTTCCTTCCTTATAAATAAATCAATCTCGCATATTGTTCTCTCTATTAAATTCCCAACACCTACACAATTCAGGCTAATATTTCTATTTTTACTATACAATCTACTCAATATAAAATGTCAAATTATAAACTAAATACAATAAAAATTTAATGAATTAACTATGAAAGTGGTTTCAAGAGGAGTTTGAAAATATTATGAAAATTATCAATAGGATAAAAAGCATTTTATCTACAAGAGTCACTTTAGTATATCCTCTGCTTTTTAATCATCTATAAAAAAAATTCTGGAAGAAGGAAAAAAAAGTGGAAATATAATTTAATATTGACTGGTAATACGTCAGCAATTAAGGGTAATCACGATAAAACAATTATATACAGAGAAAAATATATCCACTTATTCGATTGCATTTCTTTGGTGGAAGTTATAATAATTCCTGCAGGCAATAAAAAAATTGAATTTGATGATTAAATGGAAGACGGAAATGCGCTAATAGACATTGTTTAAAGTCGTACAAAAAAAGTGAAAAAATATTTTTTTGCTGATGAAAAGAAGTTAAGAAAATAAATTGATACAAATTGATCCAATTAATTTCGTTAAACATATAATTTCAGCATAATTTAATTTTTGAGAATTAAAAAGTGGGATTTTTGGAAACTATTTCCGAAGAATAACTTCCCAATAATATTAAGGAAGTGGTAAAGAATTTTTTCCCTTAGTATTTTAATTCATTATAAAAGTAGAAATTTCTGTTCGATTGTAATTTGGTAAAATTCTCATATACCGTATATTGAATAATTTGGTTCAGAATAATTTTTTTCTTTTCTATTTTGCTTTGGTTTTCTCTCTTTTGAATTTTCTTTGTGGCATTTGGAGTTTCTTGCATTTGGAAAGATGAGTAAGGCCAGGAAATAATGTGTCCTTGCTAGTACCGGACATATAACAGATAGTAAAGACTTTTCTCTTCTTTTGGTCCTCCAAGTTCGTTTCTTTTGGACCTTCTGAGTTTCTATTTTGAAAAATATGTATAATGTCAGTTGCTACTGTTATCTTCTGTAATTAATAGTACGTCATTAAAAAAACCATTTTTCAATATTTAAATTTTCATTTTATCAAATCCAATTTATTTTTTCTTTCATTTAAATTTCACTTTTTTTATATTAATTAACTTTGGAAAAAAAAAATTCAAATTCATTCTTTAAAAAATTATAGTAAAAATCGGAAAGAATCGACCGTAAAAAAATTTCTTTATAGCATAATTTTTCCCCTTAGGTCTTAACAAGAAATGTGTACCTGCTGCATGGTACAATACTGAAATCAACAAGTTCGTCTATTAAAATTATTTCTGTAAGTCAATAATAATTACTTTCTCTTTACCAATATTTATATAATCGTCTTGTCTTTAGTTTTGGTCTTTAAATAATCTGTGATTGTTATTATTGTATAGTCCGTATATACCACCATAAAATGGATGAATCCATTTAATTTTTTCAAATTTTAATTTCAACATTATCATCTTCCTTAAAGGTATAAACAAGTTACCTGAAGAAAATATTTCTTTTACAAGAGTTTTAATAAGTTATAACAACATAATAAAAACACCAACATATCTCTTGATCATCAGAGATGACATATTATTATTCCTGGTGTTATACCAGACATTGCGGTTATGGTATACAAAAATTTATAATAAAAACTTTGAATTTTTCTTTATATAATTTTATCTCATTTTAGGCGGCTAAAAGTCTTTTGTAGCTTATAAAGTACACATTCAATTTATATTTTTATTGCAGAAGTTTTTATTTTGTGCAAAATTTAAATTGAAAGTTATATATTATATTACATACAGAATTCTGGTAGGTTTCTCTTTTTAACTAAATGAAAATATAAATCTTGGGAATTGGAACTTTTTTTTCCAAATATTAAAAAAATAGTGAAACAAGTTTGTCATAACTTGTTGAATTTTCTTGTTACTTTGAGTAGGTGTTTTTGATATTACATATATACATATATTTTATAATATTATGGAATATTTAAATTGATCTTATAAATTTAATTTTGAATTCAATATGATATTTTTGGTTTTATTTACTATTTGGTTATGCATAAAACAGCTGAGGAATAATTTATATGCAAAAAAATATCGTGATAAAATGTCCTCGTTATTACAGAAATTATCAATTTTAAAATAATATTATTATCTTTTATTTTATAAATATTATATTTAATAAAATATTGAGTAATATTAAAATTACGAAATGGGTGGATCGTGGTATAAAAATATTTAATTCCATAATTTATTTTAATTAAAAATATAATATAAAGATTAAATTTTTAAATATTTATAGAAATCTCCAACTATATTTTTGTTGGAGAGAATATTTAATGGTACGACAAAATTTGTATTTAGCACTACAAATATTGCACGACAAAATAAGTACGCAGAATATCAAATTATGTACCTACTCATACTCAACATCATAAATGACCAGATCAGTGATATTTAGATTCTTTCCACAAATAGAAAATATTAGTTTGTTTTGTTGAATTTTGAATTTGCTATGCTGAATACATATTTTGTCGGGGCTGAAAAATAACCGGTAACCTATAAAAAGTTTCAAGAAAAAAACATCAATAAAAATTTATAACGAAAGTTAATGAATTTATTATTAATTTCCAAAAAAAATCATAATTAATGAGTCCCCACCTTATTGGGACAAATTGAAAATTCCCTTATTATATTTATATACCAGTTTATCATTAATAAATAACCGATAATTTATAATTTTCGCCTATCAATTAAAGTATTATTTAGTATATCTTATTTTTCTTGTTGTAAGTAATATAGCCTTAAAAACTCCTCTCATTAAATTTACCTTTATATATTTCCAATCCAACAACGAAATATAACAAATAATAATAATTTTATAATCTCATCATTGAAAAATTGATAATTTCATACCTTTTTTTATATTATATATAATTTTTATTTGGTATTTTGACCTCATTTCAATTTTCTTGTCTGTAATTCAAAAAAAAATAAAACAGATAAAATTATACTAACAAAACAGCGTGCGGCGCTCTGTGAGCTTTCATTATAAAATATATAAGTATGTATAAAAAAAATCTTATTAAGAATTTTTGTCTTATAAATTACTTATTGACCCACAAAACAATCAACAAAGTCACTTCAATTTTTTTTTTGTGATTTTTCAATAAATATTAAAATTAAATTATATTTGGGATTTTATTTAAGAGAATTAGTATTGCCATATTAAAGGAATTTTTCTTGAAATATTGAAAAACAACGACAAATATTGGAATTTAAATTGTTCTCTAAAACGAACGATCTATCCTATCTTTCTTTGACCAGCAATATTCATTTGGTATATGGCGATAGACCCTCAGTTCTGGATCAATAAGATTAGTTAAGATTTAGTTATAAAATGACTCTTTAAAATCGTACGCCTGTAACACAAAAAAAAATGCTCCAAAGATTCATACCATTTTTCCTTTCATAGCTCCTGGTACCTGACGTTAGCTTGTCGTATGAATGATTTGATAGAAATTACATTAAAATGAAATAAAAAGTATGAGAAAAAATAATGATTCTAAACTGTTCTAAGTGTATTCTTAATTTCTCTCAGTTTACTTACATTTCCTCTGTCTCTTCTACCATTATTCTTCATCTACTTTCTGGAGTCATTAGATCGGATTTATAAGACATCAATATAATTTTAATATGGCAATGTTATTTTTTTTACCAAACATTCAAACGAGTGTGAACCACACAAAAGACAAAAACCTTCTGAACTCAACACAAGAACAAACAAATCCAAGCTTTTTTTTTACCATTGCTTTTGTGAACATCAATCATTTGAAATTATGGTATGGTTTACCTTTTTATCATTAGTTGTGAACCATTAACAACAAGAAAAAAACTTTATTTAGCCGAAAAAAAACAACTTGATTGGTTTTCTTTAAGCTTGGGAACATAATTTTTGTTGTGGAGAACTTAAACTGCTTAAATTAACGAATATTCATTATAAAGATATCAAAAAAGAGTGTACAAGGCAAAACGCTCTTCCAAAAGAGACAAGCCCAAAAAAGTGTTTTAACAGAAACATTTATACTTGGCGGTTTTAACCATTTTATTTTTTCTTTGAATGATATTTTTATTTTATTTGATATCGTTTTAATTTGGAAATAAATAAATATAAGGTTTTTCATCTTCATTTATCTATTTTGGAACTATAGAGCTAAAAAAATTTAAGAGGTTGAAGAACTTGAAGTGAAATTCTTTGTGGATAGACGAGAATGAATTTTATATTGTGGGTAGTAGAAAGAAAAAAGTAGTTTTCTTTTAAACGAAGTGGCATTCTTTTATTTTTGGAGAAGACCACCATCAGAAATAGTTTTTTCATTTGGATTTTGTGAGCTCTTAATGAAAATTTAATTGAATTTTTTTTTTATTTTATTTGAGAATTTAATTTTTTAGTTGGTTTTTGTATAATAAAATATTGATTTTTGTAATTTTTTTAAAAATTGTATAATTTAATTTATTGAATTTTAAGCTAAAATTTTCTTCTTCCGCAATTTAATTAGTCTTTTTACACATTTCGAGTTGGTCTTTACACTCTTAATATTTGACTGTTTCGACTATTAAAGCTATTGACTATTTGGAAAAGGACGAATTTGAGTTGGACTACAGGAAAAATTAGATTTGAGATAAAGTGAATTTATAGAATGATTTGAAGACAATTTGAATTTTAACCTTTAATTTTAGAATCTTCTTTTAGCAATTTATTTTCCTCCAAAATTATTTTTAAATATCTTTCAACAAAGTCATCAATTGAACGAAATTTGTTTGAATTGTTGCAATATATTTCATCTCAACACTCCCCAGTGTCCCACAGTTTTTCTATACCTCATGCAAATTTAAATATATTACAACACTTTTCAAAATTCTCAATTATATAATGATTCATTTTTTATATTTTACCATACATAATTTAATTTTTATGTTCATCTTTCGTTCGTGTCTCTCCACCATAAAAAATATATTCTTGACCTACAAATTATAAAAATAAAAATTATGATGGAAGATTATTTCTGCAAAAAAAAATAATAATAATGATTTCTTTACCTTTTTAATTTTTTGATCTCAATCCAGGAAATTATAAAATTAAATTATATCATGATACAAAATTTAATTGTAGACGTGCTTAATACATGATTTCTAATTTTTTAATTCTACATTTTTCAAGTTTTAATTCAATTTAAATATGTAACAAAAAAATTAAAAGCAAATTATTAATGGAAAATAATTCTTTGAAATAAGGGAAGGGAATTTTTTCTTGATATAAAAATTGATTTTTACTATTATTACTCGTATATTATAAAAAAAATGAATAATTGAATTTAATTGAAACATTTTCACTGTACAAAATTTACATGAGGTTTTTGCAATTTGGTTTTTGGGTAGAATTATTTAAAAAAAAAAAAACGTTACTACAACAAATTTTGTAATAGCCCAGATAGAAGAGCTCTTGCTAAATTGCAATCTAATATATAAACAGCACGGACAAACAGCATTTGCTTGTGCTAATAGTACTTTCAAAATATCGTAATATATGTTTGAGGTAATTGGATTTTCAAGTTTGTACTTTAACTTAATTTGTTTAGGAAAATATTATTTTAATTTAAAAACGTTTCCAAGGTAAATTATAACTCAATTTATGAAATTGACGGTGTTTTTATTCACACAAAAATAAATTTAATCGCTATTAAATATAATTTGAATTAACGAACCTAAATTTAAAGCCACGATTAACTGAATAGTAAAATCGTCTTACAATTATTTGTTGTGTAATGAAATGATGTATAATATTGAGTGCAGAATTTCAACTACCATATATACATACATATGTAGACCTGTGGAAAGTTAATTGATTGATAATCAACAATGGAAGAAATCCCTTCAATGCATTTGCTATTTACTAATAACAATAAATATTTCCACATTAATGTTGATAATATATTGGCAAAATTCATAATATCAGTGTATTAGAATTTCGTATTTCCAAAATCGGTTGAGGTTGGGTCTAATTTTCCTCATTAAATAATTTGCGCTCCTTATAAATTAGATAATTTTTATATTACATAATACAATTTATACTTCCTTTCTTTAGTTATTAAATTTTAAACCAAAAATATAATTTCCAAACTTTTTTAACTTCCTTTTTTTAATATTATCTGCACGATATTTTCCCATAGCAATAAATAAATGCTAATTTTTGACCTTTGTGAAAAATGCAAATTTTTGCAAGAAATAAAAAAAGTTTCATCAAAAAAATTTCAAACCATTTTTCCATAAATCACACAGAACAAAAAATTAATTTCAATCAAATATAAATTTGGAAAATGTTCTTTACTCATTAAATTTGGAAAAGTTGTTTAATAATTTTTGAAAAATAGGAAAATTGAAATTATATTTATTATATTTCAATCTTTAAAACACATATTATATCGAAATTTAAATAATAATTTAAATATTTTCACCGAGAATCATTAAAAATTAAAAGCATAAATTTATTATAAAGGCAAAAACATAATTTTATTGATTTTTTAATAAAAAAAAAATTAGGAGTATTATTTTATGTGGTTCAACAAAATTTAATTTATTGCAAAATTAAATTAAAATGTTAAATTTTGAAATGCACGCAATTTTTTATTGCGTTTAATTACGAAATTATGAAAAATTAGCAAAAATAATGTAAAAAATTGAAATTTTTTTTTTTGCTTGAATTTTATTTATTAATCAAAAATATTGTCGATTTATTGAAAATTGAAACTTCCGATTGTCAGTCTACACACATAATTAATTTGGGTCAACAAACTTTTATAAATCAACTTTATTTTATCATGATAAGAACGTTTGTATACTATAAATCTGATAATCTACTTTTATTATCTTGTAAAATGATATTTAATTTTTATATATAATTTTTATATAGCTCAGAGATAACATATTTACATATGTTCAATATTTATTCCTTTATTGTAAAATATTTATGTATGAATTGGGGTCATGAGCAGCTGGTTTGGAAGTAAAAGAACTATCACTTTTTCTAGAAATATTTTGATACACTAATTTCTATTTCACGAAAATAGAAACATATTTTCCCAAATTTAATTATTTTAACAAGATTTTAATATATTTATATTTAAAATTCTGATTAAATTCGCCCTAAGGCGATAAATTTTGTAATTATGGCTTTAGTCTGACTGAATTGAATTTTTAAAGCCATTATGGTTTTATGTCACGGCACTTATGAATCTTTTATTTAATAAAATTTTCACCATTAATCTATTATTTACAAATTAATAGTTAATAGCCCAAAACTATATAATTTTTTAATTATTTTCATTTGCTAAAACGAAATTGACTTTTTTTGGCTTGGAAAAAATATTTTTTTTAAAAAGAAATTAAATTTTTTTTTTTGTTAAACCAAAGCCGGAATTTATAATTTTTAAACACTCGTATAATTATATCATTACGACGAACCATTAAAATTTATAATTTATTACAAATTTTTAAACATCTTTTTTTTTTTAAATAAAATTTAATTTGATTTGTTGACATAATAACAAATTAAATTAAATTATTATTTTTGCCTAATTTAAAATTCTGTTATATAGCGAGTTCATAAACGATTCAAATGTGATATTATATATAAAACTCTTTTAAATAATATAATTAATTCGTTTTTGTATAATAATTTGCGATGAAAATAACATAAATTGTATTATTTTTTTGGTAAAAATGATTTTGTTTTACACAAACTAAAAAATATGAATAAATAATTCGTTAGTTTGTTTTTGTTATTAATAAAATTATTAGCATAAAATTCTGAAAATGGTAATCAATTAAATTATATATATAATTTTTTTTTAAATATATTTTCCATCATTTCCGTTTCACTGTAATTTTGTTATGGGTTTGTAATTGTTGGCTTTTAAAAAATAATTAATTTTTTAAAAAGTAATAAAATATTTCATAATTAAAAATACTTAGTTAACCCTACATTAGTATAGTAGAAAAAATATTTATAAATTAATTTTGAATTTCGTTCTTAGATGGAATTGGTTAAAACCATCTTTATTATTAATAAACATTTAGAAATTATTAAAAGTAGTTGTGCATTTATCATTGACAATCTTTAAAACATTCAAGGAGATTCTTTTTGGTAGAATTTTAATTCTTTTTTAGAGACAAATGGAAAAACTAGATGAATCAGTGTTGATTTGGAATAGTCAGTTACATTATAATGACAGCAACTTCCACGATATAAAATATTACTGCTTATCATTGCTTTCATTTCCAGTAAAGATTGAGAAACTTCAATTTTTTTCTTATACTAAATTTCCAAATGTTAATTCCAGAACAGTATACTCCTGTGCCATATTGTAAAATATCCTAAAATTATTGGTGAATCATTGTTTGTCCAATGATTAGAATATTTTTTAATTTAAATGATGTTTCTCTGCATAAACAATATTCGAATTCTAAATCCACTATTTTACCAAAAATTTAAGTCAAACGCCTTAAAGTATGCCTTAAAGTAAAGTATATTTGGATTTTTATCAGTTTTTATTACATTTAAATATATGTACCTATATTTAAATTTCAGTTTATATCGAAATTTCAAGTTTTCCAGTCTTTTATTCTTACGATTATTGGTTCAAATAAATTTTTCGAAATCACATTTAGATATTCAAATGAAAACAATTTTATCTAAAGAATATTTTGTTTGAGTAAAAGCATAAATTGTATAATTTCATTTACCAAATTTAATATGACTTTTTCTTGAAAAATCAACTGAATTTTTTATTATTTTGAAACCATGACGAAATTATACTGAAATTTCATTAATTATTTCCAATTAAATTTCATTTAAATAAATTTTTTGGGGATAATTAAGAGTTTGTCTTTTTAAATTATTAATTTTCTCCACCGCAAGCAGTCGGTTTATTGAATAAAACTTTTAATTATATAATTTTTTTTTAAAATATTATTTAAAAGATTTATTTTTGAAATTTCTAATTCATAAAAATCTTTTATATTCATAAAATGTTTTATGTAATCATTCATAATTGAATCTGACTACACCAAAAATGTGTTAAATTAAAGTCAATTTAAAAAATAAAAACTTCCCTAAAGCAAATAGTAATTTTACTTAATGTATTTTTGCACGTCTTTAACCTAATTACAAATTTCATTTAAAAATTGTCTAGTATATTTGATTTCAAGGTGTAGCTTTGATTTCATCAATTCAGTCAGATTCAGAAAACAAAAATATTTATAATTGAAAATTATTCAATAAATAATTTGTTTGAAAGAAATTCAATTTGGTGTTTTTTCATATGTTACTTTTTTAGTGTTGTAACTAATTTTTATTTATGAATGTTAATGATAATTGGTAAAATTATTAATTGCTAAAAGATAAAATAAATTCAAATTGAGTTATAATTTTGCCTCTGGAATTATTTTGTTTATTAAGAGAAATTTATTAGATTTTCGAAAAGTTTTTTGAATTATTACAATGTTAAAAAATATTCAAAATATTCCGAAATTCCAAAAAATAACAATAATATAATTTCTTTCTCTCCATAAGTAAAATGAATAATTGTTTATAATATTAACTAAATCATAAATTATGGTTGAATTTATTTAATAGTTTCCATAATTTAAAATGTCCAAAATTTAAGAAACCCCAAAAAATCTTTTTGTGTCAATGACCAACAATTGGTTTAAAATAATTTTAGAAATTTAATTTATTTCGGTTTTTGTTACAAAATTAAAACAGAAAATATTTAATGATATATTTAAATTAATTTTTCCAAAATAGTAAATTACTAAATTTAGATGAAAAATAATGTTTAACATACAAAATTTCTAAAATATAAAAATAGTAAATATCCAAATATGTGGTATGGTAATACAAATTTGGTATTATCCTTATTGCGGTTGTAAATAAATATTAAATAATAATATATAAATCAATTATTAATAGATTATTTAACAATTTTGTGGGATAATAAAAATGTTTGTTTATTTGATTTTTCAATTTTCCTTAAAATATATTTTAAAATAAGTTTTGTAACTATAACGTTTTTTGGGTTGTTTATATAACCAATATTTTAAATTAATTATCATTATGTCTCATTTTATTTATATTTACAGGTATTTGCATTCAAAATTGTCCAATCAGATTTTAAGATAAATCGTTTTTTCTCAAAAAAATTTCACTAAATATTTTCTTTTAAATTTTTATTGTGGATCATCATAATATTATTTACAAGTCCACCATATAGAAAGTTAGCCTGATATAAATAGTTTAACAATTATCCTTTAAATTCTTAACTTAAAATCAATATTTATTCATTAAATACACTAGTAATGTCAAATTTCCAAGCAAACGCCTTAAAATATGCAAATATATAAAATAATATCATACCTATTTAAATTTAAATTTGTTGATATTAAATTTGTATTTATTTTCTTCTTTTTTTCAGATTAAATGAGAATTTTTTTTTCACTATTTATTCCAAGAGCAATGCACTAGGAGGATGAAGTCCATTAATTAATTTTTTTTTTAAAAATAGAGAAAACATTGACAAAAGCTACAAAAAAAAGTATTCATCAAGACAACAAAGTGAAAAGAAGAAAAAAATATTTCACAAAGCAAACTATAAGGAAAAGGAAACAAAAAATACTTTGAAAAAAAAAGGTAATATATTCCAACATTTTAATAATGGCAACTGTTTTATACGGCGGTAGTCCACGACGTCATCATCATATTCATCACCAAAATGCCTTACAATCACAGCAACAACAGCAATCATCTCATAATACACACTATATATCAACATCTACAATATCCTTGCAGCAACAACAACAACAACATCATCAACAGCATCATCATCATTCGCAACAACAACAAATCTCACACCATCAACAACAAATTCATTCCCATATACAATACCAACAACAGCAACAATCCCATTATCATCATACAACACTTATGTATCCTGGTATGAATAGTAGTGGTGTTGGTGGAAGTGGTGGTGGCGGTGGTGGCCGTCATCATCATAAACGTAGATCTGCTGTTGAAATGTTAGCTGAAAGTAAACAATTTTATGTTAAATCTGAAACAGTTTTGGATCGTCATCAACATTTAGCATATCGTAGTGCTGGTAGTCGTGAAGGTATTGTTGGCAGAGAAACAACAAATTCACCGGGTGGTGCAATTGCTTGTATTTTATCGCCTGTTAGAACATTAAGCCATCACCATCATCATCATCATAGTGGTGGTGGTAGAGATAATAGTGGTGGTGGAATGACAAGTCAAAGACCTCCAAATCGTCGCAGTGCATCATCAAGTTCTGATTTATTACAAACGAAATTACGTAAATTATTAAATGCCGATTCAAAAGAATGTCCGGTTCCTGAGATACCACGATATAAAGGAAATGCTGGTGCAGTGATGTCTGGTGTTGGTAAAAAATATGATACATTTAGTAAATATCAAAGTGTTAAATATAATCAAGAGGTAAAACAAAAATGATATTCTAGATTAATGCAAATTTTTAATATTATATTATAAAATGTTATAGTTGTCAATTCATCCATCAAATGATCAGTGTGATTCAAATGTTTTATATCCTAGTGCATTTTTATCACCACAATCATTACCACCACATCCAGTTTCCGATGATGATATCTATTCTTATGGTATTGATGAACCATTAATATTAACTGATGATTATCGGGCAATAAGTCCACCCGCTGAATATGCAGCTGTTGATAGTTCACCAGAAAAAGACCAAAGGTAAAATAAAATCAAGTTTGCAAATTGCTGCAATTTTTTATGTAGATTAATAATATAAATTTAAATTATGTTTTGCTTAAAAAATATATTCAGCTCCAATAATATTGAGCTGAATTGTCGTAAAAATGTAATTTATTTGTATAGAAATCTTAAATATATTATGAATCGAAATATTCAGCTTTATAATAATAGTTATATAATGGAAATATTAATATTTTTCAGATCAAATTATCAAAGATCTTATTCCCATTCTAATGAAGTGGCATCAGATGATCCTGATTATTCATCACCTTCCTATAACATAAATAGTCATAAATCATTACCAGATTTACATTCACAAATAAGTCGTCATTCACCGCATAGTGAAGTTCTGAGCTGTTGTAGTCGTGGTAATCGTTCAAATAAATCTGGTGGTGGATCATCATTAAATCGTGATTCCGGTGGATCATCTGGTCATTATACACATCGTAGTGAACCGTGTTGTAAACAACGTGATATAAGTAATAAAATATATATGGGTGCTGAATATCGACGTGATAGTGGATCTTCTACACAGCACAGTGGTAATTCATATTATACATATGGTATAACATCATCATCACGTTATGATTGTCCTGAATGTCGTGCTAAATACCAAAAAGAATCTGAATGTTTATTAAATTTTACTACACCTGAAGTGCCAGAAGCATTTCAAGATGAATACCCAGATCAGTCGCCACCACAACAACAATCAATAACCAAAGGGAATAGTAATAATAGTAATCGTTTTTATGATGAAAATAAATTATCAAATCGTAAACAATATACACATAATAGTAAAATGCATCAGCATCAACAAAGTCCACCAACACCAAGAACACCAGATAGTAATGGTGGTGCTAGTGGTAGTGGTGGTATTACTGGTATAAAAGAACAAGAATTAAGTCCACCATTAGGTACATTTAAACGGCAAAAATGTTTCCGATTTAAACAACGAAATCGTTATTCAACATCAAATGATCGTACATCTTGTCGTACTGAAAATATTAGTAGTGGCGGTGGTATTGCAACAATTAGTTTAACTGAAGAAGATCGTAAACCAATATTACGATCTAAAAGTGATATTAGTGATCGTTATTGGAATCGTGGTACACCAATAACAGAACAATTACAATCAAATAAATTATCAACAAATATATTAGATAAACGTGGTAAATCTGAAAGTTTATCACAATTAGAAAAATTCTTTGATCGTTTGGGTTTAAATGATGAAAAATATGAAGAAATTTATAGTCCAAAAAGACGATTTAGTAGTGATAATGATTCAGATGAATCAAGTACTGTATTTTTTTCAGATGTTAGTACAGTCGATTCAACTAGACTGCCAGATAGTACAGAAACACAACCACAAACACAACCATATCGTCCAACAGAACCACCATCAATTGTTGAACGTAATGCTAGAATTATTAAATGGTTGTGTAATTGTCGGAAATTAGCATTAACATAACATTATATTTTTGGTGAAGAAAATAGTTTTTAAAGATTTGATTTATATTCACTTTTTTGATTTATTTGTTTGATTTTTTATATATCTAATTTATATTTTTTGTGAATTTATTTTGCTTTTATAAAAGTTCCTTTTGCATTATTTTTTATTTTTATGAATGATAAAAACGATAAGTCATACTTTTATTATTCAGCTAAGAGAGCTTAAATAATTTTGTTCAATTTGTAAACTATAATTTATTTTATATTATTTAAAGTGAATTTATAGTCAATTGGAACAAAAGTAACATTAATTTTAAATATTGTCTTGGAAGAAAAATTAAATCTATTTGCGTTACTAGCTTATAAGTTAAATTTATTCAGCACAATTTATTTGCTGACAAATTTTTTTCACCAGATTTCGTTTTGCTTACAAATAATTTCAAATGGATAATCTTGTATTGGAAGAACATTTTCCATATTGTAAAACTATTTTCAGCCAAAAATTAAAAGCAATTATATTATATTTCTATTCGAAATTTGTAGAGCTGCCAACTCAAGAGAGAGAGTAAAAGAGATGATGAACAACCTCCATAGTGGAGAGGCATCATAAGAAAATATATTTCTGTATTTCTTAAATTAGGGTTTTCTTGGTTGATTATGATGATAAAAATAATTAAATTATTAAAAAATGTGCAAGAACACTTGCTCTAAACTCTAAAGAAGTTGAAAATGATTTTATTTATAATTTATTAATATTTTTTAATCGAATTTTAAAATTATAATTTCGGTTTTCTTTTAATTATGAAAATATTTTATCCAAAATTATAAAAATATTTTGTATATTTTGTATTTGTATTGCTATAATTATTTAATCAAATCAAACTTGAAAAAAAATTTGTAAAATTCATTACCACTAATAATAATAAAAAATACAATTTGCAAAATAATATTTGCTCATTATGAAAATGATTCGTAAAAAAATAAAATAAATTATATAAAAAAAAATTAAATTATAATTATAATTTTAAATTCCTTATTTAACCTAAAGAAACAAATAACCAAAAATAATTAAAATATATTAAATAAAAAGTAATTAAAATAAAATATGTAATTGCAAAATTAAAGTAAAAAATCAATTAATTTTTAAAAACTAAAAAAAATAATAATATTTAAATACAATAAACTTGAAATATATTTAAACTACTTAATTTAAATATTACGCTTAAACTATTAATTTTTATGATTTTGTCTTCTTATTAATATTTGTTTTTTTTTAAATACTTTATTTTTTTTGTAATCAATTTTTGTTTAAATCAAGATTTTGTAATAAAAAATTTATAATTTCAAAATAATTTATTTTTATTTTTTTAACAAAATTATTGCTAAACTTATTACTGGCAGTCAGAAAAATATTTCATTTAATTTAAAATTTAATTTTCTTTCGTTAATTTTTAATTTACTCCAAAGACTGTTGACTTTAAATTGTTGCTGATACTGGTAAGAGCTCGGGACAGTAAGTTGAAGGACAGTGATAGTATACGTTGAACAGTAAGTAGATAATGAAACAAAAAAAGAAAATTTAAGAATTTTACAAGAATCTTACTATTACTACTACCTTAAGAACTTTTTACCATAAATAAATATTTAACTGGCAGTTAAGTAAATTTTAATTTATATCTGTTCATTTTAGGATCTAGGAAGTATATTGTATTTTAGTATCTTGTTTTGACTTTTTCATTAAGAAAATTTGTAGTTTCTTTGAAATAATTTATTTTTCATTTGTTTTCTGATTATTTAAATATTATATTATTTAATTCTTAATTAAATAATAGAAAATATTATAGTAACGATATTAATTAAAATATTTCACTGAATATATTTAAAAAATAAATAAATAAATAAAAGTAAAATTAATAATAATATTTTGTATTTTTCTTCTAATTTTTTCTGTAATTAAAAATAAATTTCAATTATAATAATAATATTTAAAAATGTTAATTATAATAATAAAAAGTAAAAATATATATTTTCTGTTTAAAGAAAAATAAACAATAATTTAAATTTAATTGAAAAATATTCTAAAATCCAGAATAAATTTAATTATATAGATTTTAAGTTTATTTTAATCTACAAATAAAAAAAAATTAAATATCGAATTTATTCATGCGAAAAATAATTAAAATTTAAAATTATTACATATATATAAATTATAATCCGTTTTGCCTTTTTGGATAAAAAAAAATGTTATGTAAATCGTAATTAATAAAAGTTAAAATAAATTCTATCGTTTATCTAATAAATTTGTTCCAAGTTTCGTATCAGTTCAGATACTACAATACAATATATTATAGTATCTGTAGTAACAGGACAACAACAGAATATTGCATAAATTTTGAATCTATTTAACCGGTACGAAATAAATTTCGAATCGGATTTGTATAATACGGAACTATAGGACGATTCTTAGGCGATCTTGTTATAAATGTGGTCCTTTCTTTTGAAAAATGAATATCAAATTATTTCATTAGTGTTTTTCTATTAATTTATAAAAATTCTTGAAAATAATATTAGAAATTTTTATATATTATCAATTAATTACAAAAATTTAATTAATTTTCTAATAACTTAACTACATATAATATATTATAAAATTGATTAATTTTCATTGGTTTTTTACTTAAAATTAAAATAAAATTTGTTTTTTTTTTTCAATAATCAGAAAAATAAAAATAAATAAATAATATTTGTAGTATTATAACGTAAAAGTATAATAAAAATCACAAAATCAAATATAGAAAAATTTAACTACCCAAATACAATATTAAAATGATTACTAAAAATATATTTCTATTTCTATTCTAATCTTCGGCTGATATACAAGTAAATATTAAATAATTTTTTTTTTTTTAATATTATCAAAATTAATGTAACACGTTAATTAATTCAAAAAATATATAATATGTATGTATATAAAATTTTTATTGCTAATTATGATACATATATCATTTTAGAAAAAGAAATAATATATTTAACTTGAGAAAACCTAAAATATTTGAAACTAAAACCCCACAAATGATGTTCAAAATAAAATTTCTTTAAACAAAAATTTAAATAAAATACAAATCTATTTAAATTATAATAATTATAAAATAATAATAAAAACAAAATAATAAAAATAAACTAAAAAATTTAAAAATTGTTTTTATATTGTGATTTGTGTCTCTCTAAAATGTTCGTAAAATTTTGATGTCTAAGCATTATATTCATATTCTCTACTATTACTATAGTAGTGACACGAAACAGCATATCTGAAAATAGTGAGTTAGCGTTTAAATAGACCACTTTTTTTCTGGCGCTATATGTTCAAGGATTGCATCATTTTTGCATGATTGCATATTTGTTCATTTTTGCATGATTGCATATTTGTTGGAGTTTCGGGTTGTGGGGATGGATAGTTATTAAAAAATCTCATTTCTTATTGTTTTATGTAGTGAATTTTTTTATTAAATGAATAGGGTGGAGTAGCGTTCATTGCATATGGAATACTCGCATAGACTCGTACACTGTCTTGATTTAAAAGTAATTAAAATACCTATATTTTGATGTAGTATCCGTATAGTTATAGATGGTAATGAGTATTGACATGCTCAACTCATACTTAGTTTTATCATTAATAGAAAAATACTGAACTTTTATTTTAAATATACTTAAAAGTTAAAAAAATCTTGATAAACTAATTTCAGAAATGTGTTTTTTATATAATAGACACAAATTTTCAATATTTTTATGATTTTGAAAGATTTTATTAATACAAATTTTCAAAATGGTACAAGTAGCGATATCTTCATTTTTATTTAAAGAACTACCGTGTTACTACTATAGAGAATATATATACAAAGGTTTCTTTAAGTGATCTGCTAAAAAAATGTAAGTCAGAGTTTGGTATTTTAAGAAAATAATTAACAACTCGAAATTTGGTACAACTATGCCGGAAGGCTTTTATTGTCTTCGATAGTATTTTATTTAATATAATAGTTTGACTTGCAAATTCTAAAAAAAATGTTTAAAGCATTTGAAAGCATGAAATATTCATATAATTCTCATTACATAATACAAATATTAATTCAAACCAATTAATAATCATAATTCACAGGCAGAACATAATTTAAAAAAAATTGGAAGCTGTTTTTTTTATTGTTCTTTACTTATAAATACATATATAAATTTTTCTTCTGTTCACTTTTATTTATTCCAAGTTCTTATTATTCATATTTTTACCAAAAGTATTTTTATTTTTTCTTTTATTAAAATTCTTATTATTTTGATAATTTCCTATAGATCTACGTTTTTCTTCCCATTTCAATTGTTTATCGGATGATTTATCTCTATTGAATATAGCATTTGATGTGCCATGATCTTTTTGTTTACCAGTTTCTTCTAAAAGTTCAGCAAAATCATCAGCAGCTGCAAATAATGAGCTCATATCTAGAAAAGAAAATATTTTCAATTGAAATATAATTATAATTACAAAATATTTATAAATTTTTTAAAAAATAATTTTACCAGTTTTGTCTTTTAATGCTTTACTGAAGGATTTGTTATCATTTTTCTTTAATTTTTTAGATTTTGGTTCATCGTCCATAGAGTCATCTTCCTGCTCAGACAATGAATCATCTCTACTAGAGATATCATCATTTTCATCCAAAGAAATTGAACCTTCATCATCACTTCCACCAAATTCATCATCATCATTATTCATGTCTTCTAATTCATCTTCATTTCCAGAACCTTCCTCACTTATATCATCAGCATCATCCTCATCACCCCAATCATTATCAATATCTTGATCATCATCGGAGTCTTCCTCTTTGGATTTCTTTTTCTTTTTATTGATTTTCTCTTTGCCATCTTTCAAATCGGCTCCCAATTCTTTCATATAATCCATTTCAAAATCTTCATCATTTTCAATATTATCTTTTGATTTTTTACAAAGTCCATCTAGATATGCATCAAATTCATCATCATCAACATCTTCAACGCCATCATCATCACCTTTTTTAACCTTTTTAATAACTTGTACTGAACGTTTTTGTTGCAAATAATTAAATATAAATCGTTCATCCTCAGTACAATTTGATTTTGTTAACGACTTAACATTTAATCCTCTTGAACCATATGACAAATATTTTTTATTATGTATTTGTTGGGTTACTGTACGTTCAGCATTTACATCTTTTTCATTAAACTTCTTTGGATTCTTAAAAGCAAAACGTTCGAGAAAATGTGTTAAACCAAAATCTTTTAACGGATCACCATAATAATCAATTTTATTCTGTTCAATAATATTTTCAGCAAATACTTTTACTGTCGGATGATAATGTTCTTTTAATAATAATAATTCGGTTCTAATTGAAAATTCAGCACCAGCAAAAGCTGGTACACGATGATACGGTTCATATTTTGTCGCTGTTATATTACTAATTTTCTTCTCATCGATATTTCCATCATCATCTATACTTTCAATTTTATGTATGATTTTAGCATGATACCATGATGATGAAATATCAGTATTTCTTTTCAATTTTTTCTCCTCATTATTTTCATCCTCATCACTTTTAACATCTTCATATTTCTCTTCACCATCACTATCAAATTTTGCTAATTCCTCGTCAGTTACCATTATTCTTGCTGTTTGTTTTTCATCTTCATTTAATGTTCCACACAATTCTTTACGTGTTTTCAATAGTTTACTAATTACAACTAAACAACCACATGCAACCTGTGATGGTAAATATAATGATAATTGTAATAAACGTTTAAGGAATGCTTGAACACGTGATATATTTTGATCTATATGAATAGCACGATGTACAATATGCAGAAATTGTGCTGCACTTTTATTACCAATTATTGTTAAATTTAAATCTAATAATTTACGATATAATGCATTATAAAAACGATCTGTGTTTTCTGTTTTAATTGTAATTAGTTGTAATAATAAACTAAAAGTTTGTATAGAAATTTGTATATCAGCTAAATGTACTAAACGATAAATAGTATCTTGCATTTCTTTAGTCATTATTTCTGTACTTCCATTTAATGGTTTTGCATCAATAATTGCTTTTTCTAAACAACGTAAAATTGCTTGCATTGTTTTACTATTCACAGCACCACGTTTAACAAGTACATTAAATAATGAAAAACAAATATTAACTAGTTTTGTACAAACATCTGAATTACCATTTGGTGCTATTTGAGCAAGAAAACATAATGCAAAATGTTGAGCACGTTCCGATATATTATTACGAAATAATAACTTTTCTGTTTCAATTGTAATAACACCAGACATATTTGGATGTTTATATGCTACTTCAGATAAATGATGTAATGCTTTTGATGCAACTTTACTTGATGGATCACCTAATTTATTAATTATCATTGATAATAACATTTGTTCTTTTTCTGGACCATATGATAAAAGTTTTGCTGCTGATATTATAGCTGAATTTTTATTATTATCTTGACCAGTTTGTATAGAATTTTGAAGATTTTTAAGAAATTCTATAAATAAATTTTAATTAATAATTATATATTTTTTTATTTTAAATTAATCTGAACTTACCAAAATATTGTTCTTTTAATTGATTCTCAAAATACCAATAAGCATAAATTTTATTTTTTAATTCATTCGATAAATTTTCAGTTTTTTTCAATTTTTTCCAATCAGCACCACGTAATGGAAAATTTATTAATTTTCTATTGGACGGTAATAATTTATCCATAAATAGTTCTGTAACAATTATTATTGCTTCAGGACTAGATTTATTTGATAATTTTGTAAAACCAATTAATGTTTCTAATGTTGATAAATTGCCTAATGGATTTGTTGTTATTAATAATGCACCAGCATTTGATTTATCTTTTGATGTGCCCGAATGTAATGCAGTTTCTAACCATTTAACGTCTGATGGATTTTCTAATATTATGGAATAAAAAAAATTATAATTTAGGATTTGTTAAAATAATAAAAAATTGTATAGTTCTTACTTTTAAGAAATTGTGGTAAATCATTATCAAAAGCATTTTTACATAAATTTTTTAATTCTTTTTCTTCAGTATCCTTCATTTCAACTAATTCTCCAGTATTATTAAATTCTGTATACTGAAAAAATATATTTAATATTATATTATTTATGTTGAAATGATCGTTTAATTGAATTCAAATTAAGTATACTTACAAACTCATACCATTTTTTTCCCAATTCATCTTCAAAATTATTTTGTTTATTCTTCCTTTTTTTATTGTCGTAAATTCCATCATTTTCTTCGGTGGCGGTATTTTTAGATTTTTTCAATTTTTTCTTAATCTCTTTAATTTTTTTTCCCGTTACAATTTCACCAGCATCATCGAAAATAGTTTTATTATTTTTTGGTTTCTCGTTAATTGATAACATTTTTTATGAATTAAAATTTTGAGAAAAAATTATTTTCCTTCCAATTTGTACATTTATGTTTTTATTTTTACTCCACGTGCGTTATTGACAATTTAAATTTTTTTTCTTTTGTTACGTCAAAACGACATCTAAAAAATTTAAGTGCGACATCTACACGTAAAAATAAGAATTACTTGTGGAATATTTACCCCCTCTATTTTTTCTTTGTACAACATTACCAATATAACAAAACTAAAATAATTTTTAATTGCTGGTTGTCAAATTGGAATTTCACAACAAATAGTTTTGTTATTGAAAAATATTATATAGTTGACTAGAGATTAAATTTGTTAATATAATTTTTAAATAAAAATAAATTAAATAAATATTTTTTAAAATTCTAAATTCTTAAATAAATATATCCTTTTTTTATATATAATTGTAATCGTATATCCTATTATCAAATCAGCAATACAATTAATGTAAAAATGCCAGCTAGAAGAAGTACTGGAAGTTCAGATGAGGGTGGTAGCGATTATAAGAAAAAACGTGAAAGAAATAATTTGGTAAAAATTAGATTAATTAATTTATTTAATTTAAAAATATCAATAATTATAATTTAATTTTTTTTTTTGATTTTGTAATGATTGCATGCATGCGATTTTGGTATAAAATACATAATTTTGAATAGCAAAGTATATTTTTACGTGTGACCTTATTTTGAAAAAAAAAAGCTAATTATATACTTTTTTTTCTTTATTCATTTATATTTATTGTATAATTTAATTTATTTTCTTTGCAGGCAGTGAAAAAATGTCGTGAAAAATCAAATGTTAAAGCTCAAGAAACTAAAGAACGGGTCGATAAATTAAAAAAAGAAAATTTAGATTTAGAATCAAAAATTAAAAATCTAAAAGACCAAACCAAATATTTTAAAGATGTTTTGTTGAAAAATGTACCACCTGAAGAATATGAAAAAGAAGTTGCTAAAATTTTAAATGAACCTGAAGACGATAGTGATTGATGATAAATGTATATAATATAAAAAAACAATAATTTTAATTTTTTTAAATTTAGAAAATAAGAAAATGTAAAATCTCTTTTTTATATGTAGTAGTGTAGCAGTAATCATGTTTTATAAAATGTTATTTTTTCTGTTATAAAATAAGATAAATAAAGATTTATATATAATGTAAAAAAAAACTTTTATTTCAATTTGAAAATGAATTAAAAAAAATTAAATATATAAAACTTTACATTTTACATACCATCATATAAATCTAATTTTCCCGTATGTAATGAAAAAAATTCGTCTTCTTCCATTTTTCTTGGTAACTATATTTATTATAGTTTTTTTTTTCATCACATAAATTTTTCTTTTTTTTTTTTGTTATAAGAATTACTTAACTTATTTTTCCATTAAATATATATATTTAAAAAAATATACATATATATAAATAAAATTATTTGCACATATAAAATTTATTATTGTCATAAAAGATAACTTCGTAATTGTTATTTTAAAGTAATCTAAATTTCGATTTTTTCCTTTCAAATTATATATACATATTTCTTAAAAATTATATATTCTACTACTTGTAATGCATTTTACGGATAAAAAAATTATTAAATGACACATTTTGATGTACTTCTGGCTGACGTTTCTTTAAAGGGGGGTTTGTGTTATAATTCTCGCAAAAAAACCCCTATAGTGCATATTGACTAAAAATACACAAACAATGCAACAGAGAAAATTTTTCTATTGTTTAAAAACCGAGTATTATAAACATTTAAATTAGAATTTTAAAATACTTTTGATTTATACTCAACTAGTGCAGTATGTATTTATAGAAAAAAAATTCTCTTTTCTGTTTTGTTTTGGTTAAACTATGTTGCATATTTATATGGCTACAATTTTAAATTCAATATTATTTTTCTGGGGAATATCATAGATGAATATAGTAGAAGTAGATAGAGGAATTAATATGATTTGTATATCTACTATAACTTTTTTCTGATTAATAAATATTTGTAAAATTATATTTTCGACTGGTATATATATTTATTATTCTGGTAATTGATATCTTTATCAGTGTGATATCACTATATCACATTGTATTAAGAAATATTTAAAGGAACGTTACATTTATTGAATGTCAATTTAGGTATCATTTTTAATTTCAATGTTTTCGAACGATGTAAAACGAAATATATTAAAATAAAATAAAAAGTATATTTTGATTGGAAGTAATCAAATCTTTGATATAGTTTTTATTTACAATACTTATAAGCAATTGAATTAAGCAAATCAAAGTTAAATAACTCAATACATTTGAAATTGGGCAGCTATATAATTACGTTATCGTTCTTGCCTTTAAATTCAATTGTAAATTTAATCTCAAACATTTGTTTGTAAGCAATATACATATTAAAATTAAATTGATAACCGTGACCTAAATTCAAGAATTCTGACTTTAATTAAAAATAAAACAAAATTTTCCAAATATAGAAATGTTATGTTCAGTCAATGATAGAAGTTTAAACTAGTTACATAAATCAATTTTTTAAAATGAAAATTTCTGATAAATCTGTAATCCTTGAACATTGGGAATATTTTTTTCCTCTCATAATAATTTTGATCGTATATATTGTATATAGTAATCGTAAAACAAATGATAAATCTAAAGAACAGAAAAAATTAGATGGAGCTGAATATATTGGAGCAGGTATTTTGTATTTAAAAATTTAACTAATAAAATAGTACAAATTAATCAAAAAAGCTTTTACTTAAGATTATGCCAGTGATGTAAATGATCAAATTGAAGAATATTTACCATCATTAGATGAAAATGAACATATACAATTTGCGGGTGCAACAAAAACGTTAGAAGGTGGTGCAACAAAATTCTATGAAATTGTTAATAATCGTCGAAGTGTTCGTAACTATAGTAATAAATCAGTTCCATTTGAGGTAATTGAAAAATGTATTGCAGCTGCTGGAACAGCACCAAGTGGTGCTCACACAGAACCATGGACGTTTTGTGTTATCAGTGATAAACAAATTAGATTACAAATACGTGACATTATTGAAACGGAGGAATATTTAAATTATAATCAAAGAATGCATAGACAATGGACCTCGGATCTACGGCCATTAAAAACTAATTATATTAAAGAGTATTTAACGGAAGCACCATATTTAATATTAGTGTTTAAACAGATTTACGGTATTCGAAACGATGGCAAAAAGAAACAACATTATTATAATGAAATTTCTGTATCCATTGCAATTGGTATATTATTATGTGCTTTACAAGCGGCCGGCTTAAATTCTTTAGTTACGACACCGTTAAATTGTGGACCAGCTTTACGTCAATTATTAAATCGTCCCCAAAATGAAAAACTATTAGTTTTATTGCCAGTTGGATATCCGACAGAGGATTGTAAAGTACCAGATTTACAAAGGAAAAATGTTCATGATATATTAGTAAAATATTAATTATGTACTGTAATTGTTCGTTTTCGTTATTATCAAAATTTTATAATAATAAAATATATTAAATATAATAACCTTAACTTTCTTCTATACATTTTATAATGAAAAATGACTTACTTGTTATTCCGGTATAATCGATTAAGACATTGTACCATTACATTATATTTCATAAGTTCTTCTCAATTATTATAACAAGTAATTTATAAAAAAGTTTTAAATATTTATAAAATAATTTTAGATAAAATATATACCAAAAGTAACACGATTTTATTTATATTATTTATTGGCAGCACTAATCAAATTATTGTGACATTTTACATCATTGGAGCCTGATTGGTTTAACAACAATTTCAAAATAAAACCGACAAACATCAAATCAAAATAATCCATCATATGCCATCAACAAAGAAAATTGGAAACCATCATTGCAGTAAAAGTTCACCTCAAACGAATTGCCGTCATTGGCAAACTAATAAAATGAAGTAGAGCAATTTATTTATTGATTGATTTAAGATTATTAAATTATTTTTATATTACAGTGGTGGGCTCCCATTGAATATTTTGTTTTTAGTGTTACAGGATTGTATGAAAAAGAAACGGCAAGAATTTGTGTGCCATCAAGTTGTTTTTTCATACAATCCTGTAAAACTAAAAACTAAAAATTTTCAATGGGAACGCTATGTTAAATAAATATGTAGCATTTATATATATTGAATTAACATTTAAACAACTAACAACATATTATCTTTGAGTATATAGAACAGGAGAAGCTATAATATAAATTTGCCCCTACAAGCTATGTCACCAAGTTTTTGACAATTTTTAGAGCAAATGATTGTCAAAAATTTGCACATTTTATATAGAAATATATGAAATATTTCTCTTTACCCACCAACAAAAAAATGCTTCACTTTATTTTAACTATAACATCTCCTGTTCTATATACTCTAAGCATATATTATTCTTAATTTATTTTTTTTTGCTGTCAGATCAGATGTGAGGAAAAATTCCTCCACATTTGGAAATTTTCCGTCCTCCTGTTATTTAGGTACACCTCGGCAATACATTTTTTTCTGATATAATTCACCACATATTTATTTTTTCATATTCATCAATTCAATTGAATTCCGTGCTTACGAAAAGTCGACGTCGTCGTATTATTTTTTTTTATTATTATAAAAACGGATACAAATATTAAAAAAAAAAAAAAAAAAAACAATTAATAAATATTGTATATTAATGGATATTACAATAAAATAGTTAAATTAATAATTAAAATTCCCTAAAAATAGGAAAAGTGTAAAAGAAAAAAAAAATTTATGTAGAACATTTCTGTCAAAACTCTACATAACCTAAATTCAAAATACAGAAAAAAATATAAAATATTTTTTTTTTTTATTAGATTAATAATAAAGTAGCTATTTGTAGTGATTAAAAATTATTGAAATATAAATATTTCTTAATTTTAAAAGTGGAAATAGTGTTTTAAATATAGAAACAAATCAAATAAATAAATTTTTAGTATTCAAGTGCTTATAGCCATTTTGATTATAATAACTGTTCTTTGCCTTTTGTGAAGTGGCTTGCGAAACAATTTAATTTTTCATATATAAAAAAAAATAAAGATTTTGTTTAGAAATATATTTGACAAGTCTTTGGAAAAAAATTTTTATTATTAAAATAGAAAACTTTGAAAAATATTATTAAAAAAAATAATAATTATAGCAAATAAAGAAATTAAAGAAAAAAAATTTAAATACGCAAAACATTGAATTTTCTTCTTTTTTTTGCTATGCTACAAAACTTCAATAAGAAATCCGGGAGTGATGAAATTTTTGTACACAGTAATTAATTCCTGATTCAACAAAAAAAAATATATAAGAAATTAAAAAGAAAAATAATGATTTTCAATATATTTTTATATAAAGGTAAAATAAATTTTTCATTAAATTAAATTTTTTTATTTTTTTATAAATCTCTTTTTTTATTTTGCGTAGGCATTTTTAGAAAATTTCGATTTATTTTCAATATTTTGTGCATATGGAAAATTCCCCTATATTATATATGTCGTCCAAGCAAAAATTTTAATTATTGTTGTTAACTTATTTTTTAAAAATACAAATAATATTTTTTTAACAAGCCCCTGTTGTATGTCTTCTTCACTTACATACATTATGCTTTTTAATATTTTTGACTTCGTGCATTATGCTTCAACGAATTTATTGTAGAGTAAATTTATTCATTAAAGACAAGGGAAACTCTTGAACTTCAGTATTTATAATTTTTATAACTATATAAATTTAATATTGTGACAGATGGTTATTTGGTTTGAAAATATGATCGCATAAAAGATCATCAAGCATTTTAAAGATTTTATACATAATTTTTTTTTTTGCAATCTAATCAATTTATGATATATTTTAATAATTTCAAAAGTTCGAGAAAAAGATTTTCCAGTTTATTGACACTAAAATTATTTAAGTATGTATAAAGTAAAAAAAAACGATTTAGGTAAAAATTTTAGTCATAAACTTATTATATTATCGGTATAGATAGATCATATCATTATTTTGGGATTGGGATGCAAAAGTTATAAAGAACATTTTAGGTAAAATCTGTTTAGAGGAATGTTAATTAATAAGTAATCTATTTCTCTTTAAAATTTCATTGCTTCGTCAAATATTCTACTACAAATTTGTATATACCTATATAATTCTTAATTTTCAATATTTCCATTATTTTCTTTGACTCAATATTATTTAAAGGATTAGTCATGATTATTCATTAATTTCGTGAAAAATTATCGGTGCCATAAAAATAATAATATCAATATCCTAATTTTTGTTTAATACTTTTATAATTCTACCTGGAAAAAATACTCTTTCACCATTACTTAATCCTTAATGTAATAAAAAATGTTTTGACTCGCCTTTACACATGATGACATTGATATTTCATATATCCTTTTTATGGCATAAATTATAGTTTCTTAATAATTTTTAGTTTATAGATTAATTTAATTACAAATGATTGATTTTTGATCAGCATAATTTATGTATTTAAGTATAATAAATTTATTATCTGTTAACAAAAATATATAAAAAAAATCATTTATATATTTTCCTAGTTTTTGTTTTTTTTTTATCAGAAAATGAAATAAATTTCTGTGGGGTTTTTAAACCCAGTAGTTAACCACAAAATTCATATATGTATATTACTTAAGTATATCTTTTTTTAAGTACAAAATTACTTATTTAAGTTTTTTTTTTAATTTAAAAACATAAGTAAAATTGTCTTCCTGTTCATAAAACAAAAGAAAACACATAAAGAATAATTTTTTTTCTGTTTAAGTATTTTATATTTTTAAAATTATTTATTGAATTTTTTTCTTATGATAAAAAATTTGTAACAGATACAATAAAAATACACTTTTTTCATAATATTATTTTGAAGAAGTTTGTGGTTATATTGTTATTTTTGCGATTATTATTTATATTTAGCTACAACACTTACACTTATGTGTTAAAAAGTTGAAAAACATGTTTTTTTTTATAAATATTATAATTAAAACAAACCAAAAATTATAAAATGATGTAAATTAATTATATTTTAAAAAGTTCGATCAGTTAATTTAATTTCATGGCTAAACAACAAAAATTAAAAATACTTAATGGTTTCCACTTTGTTATTTCATTATAGTTATCCTATAAGTAGGTAAATTATTATATTTCTTATTTTTGAAAATGAATACATTTACAGTATTTGCAATATAATACAAATATTATAGATATTTATTAAATATCCAATAAATGCACTCGAGTAAAAATTGAATTTTGCAGAAATGTTGCAGAGAATTTCTGATATAAAAGGAAGATCACAATAAGCCAAAGTGGCTGCAGTGATAGGTCAGTTAAGGCCATCCCAAAAACCAAATCTATATACGTACACAATATGAATATCTCATTCAGCTCCACTATTTATTTTAATAATATAATCTATGTTACTTTATTCAGGATTTCTTCCCTTTGATTCTTGTGAATATTATTTTTCATTGAAAATCTGTGACCTAAAAAGTTATCTTTATAAATTGTTCAGTTTTTTGATCAGTTGCATCCTGTCACTTATCCTGAATAGAAAAATAAATCTAAATAAAATTTTGGAAATATATTTATGTTCAGAATTATTGATTATAAATTCAATTTCAGTCCTCTTTCTAATCAATTCTAAAGATCATTCACAAAATGATCATTTGTATACTTGTTACCTCAGTTTGAAGAAACTAGACTTTTTTAACTATCATCGTTTTTGGTGACAAAATAGTTGGATCACTTATCATGGTTAGAGATTTTACTTAATTACATTAAAAATATGTACATTATAATATATTTTGAAAATAATTTTTCAAACAGGTGATGAAATATTTTATAAAATTAAATAAACCTTAAACACGATAATTTATATCTATACTTATACATAAAAAATTTTATATCAAAATTATTTCGCATTTATTTCCAAACATATAACTGAAATCACCTTACAACAATATTATTTATCAATCTTTCTCATTTAAAAATTCTCTCTCACAAAAATCTTTGATAAATTCCAAAAAAGAAAATAAAAAAATGATCTCCCATTTTTTTATTTATTTATTTATATTTATAATTATTTTAGTAATAAAAAACCAATTATTAAGAATACACGTATATAAATATAGAAAAAAATTTAAATATTTTTTTTTTTGTTCATGTATGTTGTCAAAAATTTCCACACCAAAATTATGAAAAAAAAAAACAGAAATACTTGTTCAGCTGTAAAGTACAACAGAAAGAGAAGAAACAAACAAAAAAAAAACATTATTTTAATAAAATTATTATAAAGCTTTTATTCAAAAAAAATAAAAAATAAAATGATATCGAAAAATACAACAAATTTCTGTGTTTGTGTCTCTGGTTGTTCGTCCGAACAAATCGCGAAACTTAAAGGTCGCGGCGAGAATTCAATATAAAAAAAATGAAAAATTTTTTTAATATGAATTGTTTGTATTTATGTAGAAATGTAAATTATAATATTAGAAAAAATTAACTTAGTTATAAATATATTTGTGATTGCGTGTCATTTCACTTAACACTTCAAATCTGATCTCTTGAATAAAACAAAATTCTCTCTTCTTTAGTTTAAACAATTGAAAAATATTTATGTAGTTCGTTCGTTTTAGAAGAACTTGTTTGGATTTAAAAAAGCTTATCTTTTGCTGTAAAATGATTTTAAAAAACTAAACCATTTTTTATTGTTATTTTGGGATTGCAAACTATTTGATGTTTTTTCTTCTTGAAATTGTCTCTGTCCAAATTATGTAAATTTATAAAATTTTCTGTGCCAAAAATAAAATAAAATTGCAAAAAATGTGTGTTTTAGCCTCCATTTGTACATTTCATTTTAATGCTATTTTTATATGTTAAGGTAGGCCACACACGTTCCGGTAGATCTCAGAGGTACCTGTACAGGCAAAATAGATCAACGAACGAATAAACCTGCACAGTAAGACCTGTACACGTGACTGGCGAAGTATAGAAAATCGATTTGGTGATCCGCCTGCACAGATGTAACTCTGAGGTCTACCAGAACGTGTGTGGCTGCCTTTATTGAAATATGTATATGCACAAATAAGTATATATATTATTTAAAGCTCTATGAGAAAGTCAAGGTAAAACTTGTAAAAAAGATGAAATACTTCATCGCTCTTCACTTGCAATTGCTACAATAAAGACTGGAATTGGATAATATTAGCGATTAAACTATGATATAAAGATTTATAATTTGTTTGAAATAAATAATTCATGTATATCGTTTTAATTTAAATATACATTTTAAATTTCACTTTATTTATATATGTATATAATTGAGAAAATTACAAATTTTAGACAATTATAAATCATATTTCTTATAATTTTTAATATAGTATTTTTCTATTTTAATTTTGAAATGTATTTTTTGTAAATAATTTTATAGATTGGTTAGGTGAATTTTCTATAATATTTTCAATTTTCTGTAAAATTGTAAATGGTATATCTATTCCAATTTTTCGTGTAAAATTGAAGTTTTTTTTTACAATTTTTGTCTATAAATAATTAATAATTTTAAGACTATTTCTCTAGATAAATTTGCAAAATTTTAAACTATTTTTCTGTAACAGTTTTTTTACGATATTTGTCTATAAAAAATTTTGGGGTAAATAAAAAAAATTGAAATATTTTTAGTCTATAAATTTTAATAACCCAAAAGTTGTTAATTTATATTTTATGTTACCATTCAAAATTAAATTGATTTAATATATAAATATATACTTGTATTTTCTCAAAATTAACATTTGGTTTACACTTGATCTGTTGCTAGACAGACTACCAACCCTCAACTAATTATGTTTTGTTCTCAAGATCAGACTTATCAGTATCCATGAAATGTCTACATCCTAATTCACGTTTTACTAAATCTCTGATTTACGTATTATAACATATTTTCTTATTTTTCATTTTTAAATATTAATTATTATAATTTTCATTAATCTATTCTCTTTTTAATTTATTTTTATTTTTGTAGATCTCAGCAGCATAACTATCTGCAGCTACGCTCTAATTCAACATGAAAATTCCAAGTTGACATAATATAACTAATAAAATAAGTATATTAATTTTTTTTTAAATAAATAAAATAACAACAAAAATAAACATTGTCATTATTGACGTCATCGTTGCCATTTTTTTATATTACTTTATTTATTTTTTGTTACAAAAATAAATAAAATAAAAAAAAAAAATTCTTTCAAAAAAAAATAATTTCAATTACAGAAAATTTTAAAAATAAACTAAAAAAAAAAACCAACCGGTGTCTTAATCTACAATAGTAAAGAAAAAATTAAAATATTTTACATATAAAAAAATCATTTTTAATTTTTTTTGTTTGTAAAAAAATTGGAAAAAATTGGTTGCAAAAAGTTTTCTCTATCAAAAAAAGAACAAAAAAAAAGTGTAATAAAAGATAATTTTTCTTATAATATATAAAAAAAAAAGTTATAAATTTGTAAAAACATAAAAAAGAGAAAATAAATATAAAAAAAAATATGCCAAACATAAAGTGAAAAGAGTGAATTTTTTTATATATAAGAAAGAAAATAATTTAATATTTTTTTTTATTGTAGTTGTGTTTGGAAACCAACAACAAAAGAAAGAAACAAATACTTACACTCTTCAAAAAAATCACAAAGTGAAAGGAATTTCTTTAATTTTTGTTTTTGTTGGTTATTATTATAATTGAGTGGTGATCTTTTTTTTTTAAAAAAAAAAACATTTTTGTTTTTTAATACAAATTATAATTTTGTATAAGTAATTACAAAAAAAATAAGAACAACAACATAAAAAAAAAATGTTGTAATAAATATAAAAAAAAAATCGAAATTTTTACTTAATAATTTAAAATATTACAACAGTAACACAACAACAAAACAAACACCAAACCAAAAAAAATTAAAAATATTATTTTAAAATATTGAAAAAAAAAAATGAGTCGACAACAATTTTGTTCAACACAATTTTTATCATTGACACCAGCAACAAACACAACAACAAATAATAAGAGTTTTTTAAAAAATAATAATAATAATTTTATTGTTGATAATTTTACAACAACTCCAATTATAAATCATCAACAACAACAATTAACTAAAACAACAACAACAAATTGTAATAATAAAATGTCAAATAGAAGAGAACCAGAACATGAAAGTGGTTATTTTGAAGATAATCCAATTATAATGGATATAAATAATACAACAACAACAACAACAATATTACCAAAACAAATAATTAAAAATAGTACAATAAAATCAACAACAATGTCATCTCCTACAGTACAATCAACAACAACAACAACACTTAAACGTCAACGACGATCATCAAATACAACAATAAATATAGAAAATAATAATAAAAAATTACGTAGAAATTTACGTGGTAATAATAATAATATTGCCAGTGATAATTATTGTCAAGATATAATAATTGGTGATATAATAAATGATCGTAAATTAACAATAAAACGTAATAATGATATAAAAGAATCAAAAACAAATGAAATTATTGAAAAAATTCTCAAAGATGCTAAAAAAAAATCAATGACAATTAACAATGATAATTTATTAAATAATAATAATAATAATGATGGTGATAATGATAATCCAATATCATCAACATCAATAACAAAATGGGGTGATAAAAATATAAAAACATATAAAAATCTGAAAAAAAATTTAAAAGATTCTGATTCATTATCCTTATCATCATTATCTAATTCTAAAGGTCAAATATCATCATCATCATCATCATCAACAGCAACAACAACAACAGTAAATATGATGACGATCTTATCTAAAAATCATAAACAAAATGAACAACAACAAAAAATTAATCAGCAGGATCAAGAAACATTTACAAAATTTATTATTGTTGGTGATATTAATAAAAATAATAATAAAATTCATAATAATAATTGTATTAATAATGGTATTGGTAATAATAATACTAATAATAATGGACATGATGATCGTATCCTTTCTGATGATTTGGCTGTGAGTAAACGTGAAAGTAGTGGTGAAACATCAGAAGCTGCTAAAGCTATAACTGAAAGAAGTGATTCTGTTGTATGTACAGGTGGTTATACACAATTTGAATTAGAAATTGAAGAAATATCAAAAATACGTACAAAAGGTAAGTTAATTATATTGTTAAAAAATTTCAAAAATTTTAATTCCTAAATAAGTAAACAAGGTTAAATAATTTTCTGGAAATTTTTTTTTACTAAAAATATATGTAATAATTAAAATGCCCAGTTAAAATAAAATATATTTTTAATTAAGTATATAAATTATTTTATTCCATTCAAACCTGATTTGTTTTAAATATATTAACAAAAATTTATATTTCTCAATGAAAAATGATTTTTTCCAAGCTAAAAGTACAAATTTTCCAAGCTAAGAATGTTTGTTAAAATTATATTTTTATTGTATGTAATATTAAAATTTAGTTGTTGACTCTTTAATATTTTTGTCAGCCTTGAATTCTATATAATGTCTAGACATGTTATAGTATAGGTAAAAAGATTGTAAAGCCTAAAGTCTTCGGTCTCCTGAATATTATTATTAAGTATGTGTATAAACTATATGTCTAAATTTACGTCAAACAGACATTATTAATGCATATCTAATTATTGGTGAAAGAATTTTGTGTTCTTCACTCATACTTAATTAATTTTAATATGATGTATAGACAGTTTTTTTTTTTCAATTCAATTTGAAATTTATTAGCATATTTTATTCGTGTCTGAAATTAATCAAGAAATTTTAAAAATTTATTTCTAATTTTACTATGACATTAAATTTAATTTAAAATATTCATTCATTCAATTAAAATTTTAATTTATATTATACGTTTTCCACTTGACGTTTGTGTCATTCTTCCATCTATTGAAGAAAATTCAATTTACCTAAAAACATATTTAAACGCAATTAATTTTTACAGTATGCACACAAAATAAGTTTTAACTGCTACATATTTATTTTCAAAACCTAATTGTTTTTCAGTAATTTTACTGAAATTTTGACACGCTTCTATGCATCTAAAATAAAAAATATTATAGTGAAATGATTAAAATTTTGTAACATTGGTTAAAAAGTCACTTTCCTCCTCTGGTTCAGAGTTAAACATACCTAAAACAAATTGGTTTTAAAATATATGTCATCCCAATTTGTGCATCGTTTAAGGTGAATTATAATATTCTATTAAATGATTTTTTGATGCATAGAAATTCTATAATACTTGGTTTTTGTTTTGTCCCCAATAATTTATTTTCAGTTTTCAGTTTTTAAGTTAACAAAAACAAATATGTAATATGAAAATGTAGGTCATATATAATATGATTCTGTTCCAAGTGGGTTGATGATTTGAATATGTTTTTCAGTTTTACAAAATAATTTGTTACTATTGTGATGTGATCTATATAATAGTTCTTAGAAAATTTTAATTATATACTTATATAATATTATTGTAAAGGACTTTCAAAACATTTAACTAAGTACTAGATTTTTTAAAATTAATTTCGTCTGGTCTGTCCCGGGTCAATTATGCATCTCCATCTATCTTTTTCAAACATAAACTTAACCAGACAAAATTGACAGTATTAAATTGAAATTCGACCGGTAGAATGGGATATTCGTTATTTTACGTAAACATATTTTTTCATCCAAAATTTTTAGTAACTGTTAACCAATAAATAAATATGACCAAACCCTTTATTTAATTGATTTATAAAATTAAAAGAAGTTTAAATAATGTGCAAAATTCTGCTACTAACTCACTTGCATACATAGTTTTCGAATTTAATCTAGATCTAGAATATAGAGCACAGCTCCACAAATTCGTTTTATTTAAGACATTTATATGATAATTTCCGATCTGAAAATCTGGGGATCCTAGTTATATTTATATAGCAGTGTTTAACCTTCAATTAAATATAGAATTTATGTATTTTCATAAATTTTCAAGTGTTATATATATATTCATTTTTATGTGAATGAACTTTTATTATGATGAAAATACTGAAAAAAAAATTAGTCATCCTATTTTTATTCTTTTGGGAATTTCTATTAATTTAAATGACTCAAAAATTTTAGAAGAAAAATTAATCTATGTATTTTTTCAATTGAATTTATATACATATACTTAAAAATGGATTTGAATTTTGAATACCTATACATCTAAATTTTATTTTTTTCTGAATTTCTAAAAATAAATTAACATATGTAATAAGAAATGAATGATGAAGATATTTTAAGAGTGTAAAATAATAAATATTTGTATTATATAAATAAATAGAAACAAGAACAAATCTATATTTGAACGAATAAATTACATTTATATATACTTATTTTTATCTAGTCTATATTTGAAAGATTTATCTCACACAAAAAAAAAACATAAACGATGAAATTGTATACTAAACGTGTAACTAACTCAACATCAAATTGTAATGACGATCATAATTTTGATACATGTACGTATACTACATTTATTTATATATATATAGGCTACATGTATATAGAAAATTTATTTATAGATTACTTTATTTCTAAAGTCAATTTCAATAAAATTTGATATATATATATACTTAATATATAAATAGACTTTTCTGTATTTTGTTTCCTCTTATTGATGGATGAACAACAATAAAAAAAAATTTATTTTTATATTGGGAGAAAAAGTAGGATATTCCTGTCTTTTGATATTTTAGAAAATAATAATAAAAAAAAAATTTAGTAGCCATTTTAGGTTAAAATTGTAAAAAAAAAATCAAATATGTTGATTTTTCTTTATCACTTGTTGATTTTCTATTTGGTTTTTCTATATATACAAATGAAGAAGAATATTTTTGTATAATTTTGTATAGGTTAAAAAAAAATTATAGTTCCTCGAAAAAGATACTAAAAAATTGAGGTTATTGTGGTTATAATTTCACTTGTTTTTGGTTTATTATTGTCTACGTAAAATCCTTTTCAAATAAAAAATGAAAAAATTTTTATATTTATTATAGTTTTTGGTACAATTCAATTATTCTGCTTTAAATGTTGAAACAGAATAACTATAAGTAGTTAACAATTCGTGTTTGTATTACATTTACAAATCAAACAAAACTTTCTGCTAAATTCGTCTCTACTTGGCGAACTGATTACAATATACACATTCGGCTTTCGTATACACAAAGATCGTTAAGTTAGTTCATCAAATTAAGCTGAAATCATTTTCGATGGCTCAAAGAACATCAATTTATGTAGCTTAACAACAGAATTTGTGGCAGGTTGAATTATTTTAACCCATATCCATTTTCGGTTGTTTAAACATTTAATAATTTATTTATTAATTTATTTTCAAAAATTTATTTCTGGGTGCGTAATTAAAATTGGCGATGACGTATATATCCGTCAAACGCATTTAACTGGTTAACATGCACTGTCCGATACAATTCATCTTAATTTATTTGATATTCTACACTGTCGGACACAATTCATCTTAGTTTATTTAAGATTAAGTATACTAACATTTTGAATTTTCATTTTTTCTTTTCACCCGACGTATATGTACGTCAAACGCACCATAACAGCACTTCTACTTGACGTATATAATTCGTCAAATGCGCTTAACTGGTTAAAAGTAAATAGCAATCGTAGACTCGCCTCAACATCAAAACCCACCTGATGAGTATGAGTTATTTTAACGTTTTCGAAAAATCAATAAAATTGAAATATACTCTTATGCCAACACTTGAATACTATAATTTTTTGCGATATTTATATTATTTAATCAGCTGGTTTTTTTAAATGCATTTAATTCCATATTCTGTGTTTAATATTTAAAAAAATCTTTCCGGTTTTTATAAAATTTGGCATTGGAAATTCTCATTTATTTAAAATATTTTCAATACGAAATTCCTTAAATAAATTCGGTATTTTAAAACAAATACTTATTATGTACATATATATTTTATGTTATGTATGTTTTCATTGTTAATAAGTAGTGAAACTTAAAAAAAAAAAAACAAATACGTTTATATCATAAAATAAATATAATAGCAAAATTTCAGTCATTTAAACAGCACGTGTTAAAGAAGAAAAGTAAATTTTTGTGTCGTGCTAGCCGTAAATAAGTATATAATTTTCTTTTAAATAATTAAAAAAAAAGTATTTAAGTACCTATACATATTTTCAGAAATAGTAAATTAATCAAAAAATCGCTAATAAACAATAAAAAAAATGCCGCGCAGCCGAACTACTGATCAGTAGTTTTATAATTACGGGCTTTTTTTAAATTTAACTTCTCTAAATGCATATTTGGAGTATATGTTGTTATTCGTGATTTTATACTACTACTTACTAAATTTCAGATGCGACATTAAACCTATTTTTTGGAGCTTATTCACAATTGAAAAACACATTTTGAAAACTCTTTTTCCATATTTTAGTTTTTGGCGCCTCTAGCGGTAGAAATTGGAAATACAGTTAACGGCGTCGTATTCTACTCTTAACTACCTTTCCAACGAGTAGTCACACTTCATTTTTGGTGCACATTTACTATATTAAATTACAATTTTTTACTTGTATTTTACTGCCCTCTAGTGGCAAAAAATCAGATTATGAGTATGTCTGATTTATTTTAGTTTATATTAGCTTTCCAGCGCTTGCTTTCCCTTCATTTTTGGTAAAGATTCGCCAAGTTGAATAACATTTTTAAAAAACAATATAATTTATATGTTTCACCCTCTGGTGGTAGAATTTAAAATTATAACAACTTTTATATTACTACTTACTACCTTTCAGTTGCAACATTAAACCTAATTTTTGGGGCTTTGACTATTGAAAATCACATTTTAAAAATTAAAATTTTATATATTTTAGTTTTCAACGCCTCTAGCGGTGGAAATTTGAAATACGGTTACTTGCATAATATTCTACTCTTAAATACCTTTCCAACGAGTGGTCAAACTTCATTTTTGGTGCACATTTACTATATAAAATTATAATTTTTATTCGGAAAAGAGGTTTTGGCAAAATGCGAATTGCGCCACCTACCGGCCGAATTTTTAAATTCTATCAATTGCATCTCGTTCTCAATAAATCAAGCTTTCCATAGGTTTATCTATCATATACCTGAGTGTACATTAACCATGTGAAATAACTGATTTTTATTGTTTACACCGGACGGACAGACGGACAGACAGACGGACAAAAGCGTTAGCATAAGGGATTTTTTTTTTTAAAAAAAGCCCTAAAAAGTAGTTATACTAGAGAGTAGCCAATTTTATATATAAAAATGATAATAAAATCGTTTTTATAAATAAAAAGTCACTCAACTCCCACATTTCAGTCTGACTATGTTCTCTCTTTGACAGATAAGCGTATATTGCCAGTTTAATTATATAGAATACATACATGAATATATAGAAATTGGTTTTTTTGGAGGACAAATTATAATATATGCTGGGTTAAAAATATTGAACTTGACGGAAAACGTCAAGTCTCTCTGACTTCATGAAACGCAGAAATATAAAATTGCGTTGAAATAATATTTTAGTTGCGTTTTATACTTTTTGGGGAAAAATAATTAAAAATTTGCGGCTTATTGTATGTGTAAAATTTCGCATATTTACAACGTAACTCAAAGCCCAAGAAACGTTTTTTGAATAGAGGGAATAATTTGTAAAAAAACATAAGTCAGTATACTTAACAAAACTCAGACCATCAGTATACTTCTCGCCATTTCGAGATTACCCTATATTCCTTTGGACCAGTGTTTGAAAACTACAAAAATTGATCTTAGCTTATGTTTTCAATACTCATATACTTAGTTTCCGATAATCATAATTTTATCTTGGAATTCATTGCGGATGTAATTATGAACTCTGTCATAGTAAACAACACAATTGTCGTGTATCACAAAGTAAAATTAAATAATTTGAAAATCTACACTACAAACATTTGAAAAACTTGTACCGTGAAATTTTCCATTTTTATTAATTTAGAAACAAATCCAATAAGACTCTGACGCTAAATGATCGAATTTAATATAATCAAATACAACTCCATCCACTTGACATTAATTATAATTTTTTTTGATTATAGGTATAGCCAAAAAATGTGTCCATTTTATTGTGTGTTTAAAGCTTAAAAACTGTGACGTGTTTAAAAAAAATGGTCTCTCTATTCTAAATACCATTAAAAATTATTAAGCTATTTTTAATTTAATCATTTTGGTCTTTTTTTACGTCGCATACGAATGATATACATATTTGAAAATATGCTTCGTAAAAGTTTTTACACAATTTAAATAATTTTTATTATAAATGAAAAACAACTTTTTAGTTAAATTAGAAAAAAATTATTATTATTTACAGAATTGCATTAAAATAAAAATTCTGTAATTTTATTTAAAGCATAAATAAAATATCTCTATATAACTATAAATCAGGGGCAAAGCTATAGACGAACAGAGCGAGCTAAAAAGAGCTTTAGCATAATGATTTATGTTTATTTTTGTTAATTTTTGTAAGGTTACTTGTTACGTATTATAAGTTTATTATAATTTTGTTATCACGTGAAAAATAATATACTTATATAGGAAATTTTACTACCTTTAAACTACACATAACTTCAATCAATTTAAATTTTTACATGTTAATGGTGTGTAGTAGGAGGGGGACGTAAGAAAATATATAAACAAAAATCATATTTTCTTGAAAAAAAATAATATTATTGGCCTTATCTTATTATTAAAAAAATATGATTTACAAAAATGAGAAATGTACAAAAAAATTTTTATAAAGCTTAGAAACAGAGAGAATAATTATATTAAATTTTTGTGAGCTCTAAGAGTTAGATTATATTTATATAGTTGAAAATAAATAAATAGAAAAAAAACAGGTTTAAATGGTGATAATTAAATGATATTTATTCAAACACGTGCAATAGAAATGATAAGCCACATATGTATATAATTTTTCACTAAATTGAAATAATATTTTTTAAATTACTTATGCGTTGTTTGTTTTCTTATTATAATATTATTGCTGGTAAATTATAATTGACATTGATATGTCATGTTTATCCTGTTGGTGCATTGAAGAGTTAATATACTATGATTTTCCTATAAGCAGTTAATATTAATTTAAATAAACAACAATACTTTGGTTATTGAAATGGCCAAAGTCACGATTCTGAAACTCAGTAGTGTTTCATTAATTGCCAGATGTATGCTCATGAGACTGTGGACATTTTCGTTAATGATTTAAAATATTGCAGTAATGTGATAATTTGACGTTAACGTAAACGCTCTTTGTCGAAATTATATCAGAAGATAGATTTTGAATATTGACATTTCCGGATCATGGACATTTTGTTTATTAATAAAAGACACTGTCTCTTTGGTCCACATGGTCCACTGAAATCTGATATACCATAATTGCCATTCATAAAGCCACCTTGTCTACTCGTTTTCCTAAGTGAACAGGGTTGGATACAGAAATAGTTAAGACAAACTGTTCCTTACCAATTGATTACATCATGACCAAGTATTATCTGGCTTAATATTTGGTGATGCAACTACGCATTCTAATTAACTATTAGGCAAATATATTTTCTAAGTATATTCTTTCTGATTAAATACGGTTATAATTAAATTTTGGATTTAAATATTATTCTACATTGTCATAACGAGGACGAACTTTCAATATTAACCAATTCATATTTAAATTGTTGTGAATTAATAACTAAAGTTTTACCAAATGATTGCAAAAATTTATTTTATGACATCATCTGACACAGTTTTATGTATAAACATAATTTTTTTTATATTGTGAAATATTTTCTTTATATAAGTATATTAATTAAATTATTTACTTGCCTGGACAAAAAAAAATAGGTTGAGATTTCTTTTCGTAGTATTACTTATAATTGTTGTTATTAGCAGCAATTTTAAATAATGTAAATTAAATTAATGTCATGATGTTGCTTTTATTACAAATTAATTAAATAATTGTGATATTTATATTTAAAATACGGAATTGACATTTTTCCACGTGGTTGTCCAGATCGAAGTACAAAAATTTTACAAGGCATTAATTATTTCTTTGATTATAGAAATTTCTTCGTAATATTATAATGTGATAGTTAATAGTCACAAATCACTTTACGCAATACCCCTGCTGAGTTGATTCGTCTGTATTTCCGCTTAAAGAAACATTTCTTGTGTCCTGGCGGTTTTTAGCTATCTACGGCTACGCAAGGACACTTTCTCGTGTTTTGACTGGAATTCCTTTTCAGTATTTTGATTCAATATCGTTTTGTCAACAATTATTTTGACAAGGATTCTTTCTTATTTTTAACTGAAATACGTTTTTTTACTGGTAGTCCGTGCCCCCATCTTACGGTATAATGCATTGTAAAATTCACTTGTTGACATTTATCCGGTTCGAAGGACCACTTGATCTCTTTTCTCGACTTTTAACCTCATATTTCTTCCTTTTTTAACTGAAATACCTTTTCTGACTGGTAGTCTGTGCCCCCATCTTACGGTATAATGCATTGTAAAATTCACTTGTTGATTTTTATCCGGTTCGAAGGACCACTTGATCTCTTTTCTCGACTTTTAAACCTCATATTTCTTCCTATTTTTAACTGAAATTCCTTTTTTTACTTGTATTCCGTGCCCCCATCTTACAGTATAATGCATTGTAAAATTCACTTGTTGACATTTGTCCGGTTCGAAGGACCACTTCATTTCTTTTCCTCGACTTTTAACCTCATATTTCTTCCTTTTTTAACTGAAATACCTTTTCTGACTGGTAGTCTGTGCCCCCATCTTACGGTATAATGCATTGTAAAATTCACTTGTTGATTTTTATCCGGTTCGAAGGACCATTTGATCTCTTTTCTCGACTTTTAAACCTCATATTTCTTCCTATTTTTAACTGAAATTCCTTTTTTTACTGGTATTCCGTGCCCCCATCTTACAGTATAATGCATTGTAAAATTCACTTGTTGACATTTGTCCGGTTCGAAGGACCACTTCATTTCTTTTCCTCGACTTTTAACCTCATATTTCTTTAAGCAATATTTAATGGCATAACAAAACTGAAATTATTTTGGATCAGAAAAATGTATTTTTTTATGAAGTATATACATATTTAATTATTTCAAATAACAAATTTTTCAATAACAAAAATAATAATGCGCACGCTTGTATTATTTTAAATATATACATTACAAAAAATATATAATTAATTATTATATTTATTTATTTATTTATGTATATTTCAAATATTCAATAACAAAAACAAATCAAACAAAAATTATCATGGAAACAAAAATACAAAATAAAAAAAAATTGTCAATATAACTGAAATTATTGACGAATACCTAAAAACAGGAAAGTTTTCTTAACCCAATTTTCATTTTTTTTTCCAACATGGAAAAATATATTTGAACGTAACAATATTATAATATTTATATTTGTTTTTATATAAATATTAAATAAGAGAAGAGATTATTATTAAAATTTTATGCTTTCTTAAACAATTTGAACAAAGTCTTTTACAAAACATAAATTACAAAACATAAATTTTTCCATAATAAATTTAGTGGAATTTTTTTCTTATACAAATCTTTTTTTAGTTGTAAAATATATTTAAAAAAATTAATTTACACTTTCGGTTTATTTATTTTTTGTGGAATATTATCAGTCAGTTATAGACGTATAAAAATTCGATTTTATTTTTGGTTTTTCCAAGAATATTTTAGTTATGAAAATATTTACATAAATATAAAAATAATTGTAAAATTTTATAAAATTTATTTTTCTTGCTTTGATTTTTTGTATTTTTTTAGATCCATTAATAATTAATTTAAAATAAATTTTTTTGAACATAATTATATGTAATTGTAATTTCATAAGTTCTGCCTTGAAATCATAGGCTCTATCTTTACATATTGTATACATATGTATATACAATTGCAAAATTTTAAATAATTTTCTGTAATGTTTCTTGCTATTATTTTTCATCTTATATGCATTGTAACTTATAACAGAAAGACAATAGTTTAATGATTTAACTATGCGCTAAAAATTTCAAATAGTTCTATGTATAATATACTATTGAGTTAAATAATTATCTGTCATTTGTATTTGTTAAATTTCTAAACTAAAGAAAGGACAGCTTCTATCATTACTACTTATTGCAAAATATGTAACATCGTCTGTTAAATTACCTGTTAGAATAAGCTTAATGTCATGTTAGAAACTGTAGAATATATGGACAACATTTTGTCGAGAATAGAACGTAACATAACTAAATTGGAGTAAAACAAAAAATCCCATAAAATGGCGTAGAAAAAGAATATCAAATTTCAAAGTTATTAAAAAAAACTAAAATAATTATTTTTTTTAATTAAAATATTTCACAATATTTTGTAATAAATTTAAGTATATATATTTATTTAGAAATTTTTTCTTTACCTTTCCTCTTAAAACAGCCTTTTTTTCAGGTTCTTATCAATAAATTTGAAGTGAAAGCTTTTTAAAATTTATAATATTTGTTTATTGTATTTATAGATAATGTCATTCTTTTTGTTATATATTATATACTTTTTTTTATATAGAACTTATAAAGCTATTTTTTCCCATTTTTTATATTCTACATAAAATATTGTCGTAATATTTTTTATAGATTTGTCGTTGATGTTATATATTTATATAGCTCCGCTGTATTGTATATTATATAGTATAAAATTATAGATAGATAATAAACTATATACATATATGCTTGACTACTTTATACAAGATAAAAAAAAATTATATAGTAATATTGAGTAAAAAAATTTATAATAATACAAAAATGAAATAAACGTACAAATTTGCCCTTGAACTGAATTTCCATCAGAAAAGTGTGCCACCAACCAAACCACGACGAGCACAACTAAAAAAAAAAACTTTACTAACTTTTACTATACAGAAAAAAAAACATTTATGGTGTATCTCTGCTGAGTTGTGACTTTGGTATTCATGGTTCTTTTAAAAATACATTTTTTTTTTTCAAATTAATTTTTTTTTGCAAAATTCAAATTAAATTCATTTAATGCACTCTTGGTTGTTGTTTAAATTGACTATTTACACTTGAAAATTAAAATATTTTCATATAATGATTCAGATTCAATTTTTTACTATATAAAAAGTCTTGTATTTGTTGGACTATTAACGTAAAATTGTTAACATAGTTTTTTTTTATTATTATTATTTATTTATTATCAAAATGGCAACAAAGCAATTTTACTTAATATTATTATTATTTTTTTACCAGCTGATATTTTTATGTATTTTAACATAGAAAAGAGAGTGTTGTATTATTTATATATATATACATAGTTCAAAGTACGGATGAGAAAATTTTATTTTAAGGTTTTTTTTTTATATTTATTTAATAATTTATTTATTTATTGATTTATAGAAATTTTTTTTTATGGTAAATTATAAAAAGTTTGAATAAGTTTAAAACTTGAAATATTTTGTGTTTTTTTATCATAGGAGAAATTATTTATTTAATTTGGAATAATATTTCTAATTTTTGGTACAGAAATAATATTGCAAAATAATCATTATATTAATTAATAGTAAAATTCTTATGACTGTAAGTTGCGAAACATTTAAAATTAATAACAGACGTCCTGAAGATATTTGTGGATGCTGGATGGTCTTCTAATATTGCAAAAATCGTATAGCTGTAGCTCAGCATTTGCGTTTCCTGGCCTTCCACGTTCGATGGCGAACGGTAGAAAATTTCCACGGTCTCAGAATTTCCTCTGACATGCTGAAGATTCATGATAGTTTTATTGTTTCGATTTTACCCCAAAAAATACCAAGCTCTACTATACACTATCCCAGAATACTTTTTAGTTTGTTTTAATTAATTAAATTTGACCAATTAGAATTTTTTCAATTTAAAAATGTGTTTTTGGGTCATCCTAAAGGATCATTACTTTAAATTTAAATTTAAATAATGTTTTCAAGGTTATTTTATATGTTGAACTGAGACTGAGACAGAGAATTTCCTTCTCTGATTTCCAATGCAAAATTGTGAAAATTTTCTATTAATAATAAAATATAACAAAATTGATTCAATTTCAAGTTAAATAATTATTTATTTATATTGACTAAACTCATGGGGAATCCCCATTGCTAATGTGCTATTTTTTCTTCTAAATATACAATAATATAAAAAACGAACACATATTTAATGGATTCAAATATGGAAGAAAAAAAAAGTATATTTTAAATTTTATTATTGAAATGGTTTTTTTTTGCACATAAATGGTAAAAACAAATAAAATGAGCATAAATATATTCTCTATGTATTATTTATCATATATTATAATATACTTGGTGTTAGTGCAACAGGTGAAATGAGAAATGATATTTTTTTATATACTTTTATATGATAGTCAAACTGTCGACCATATGTGCTAGCAAATATTGCTATGTGTCTATACTAGAGAAATTCTCTTATATACTTAAAAATTTTATAGTATAAAAATAATAAAACAAGATTTACTAATTTAGAAAATTACGACCTTGTGCTATTATGCATTTAATATGTATAGTGAAAATATTGCACTTTTTTTTTTAAATTCTTTTACACAATCAATTTTTGTGGGATATTTTTTGTTGTAAAGTTCTTCTATTGGGAAAAAAACCTTGGAAGTTAAATTCTTATTTACCAACCGTATTTGTTATTTGTTTGAATTTATTAAATTAAATAAATAATTTCAAAAGAGTTGGGAGTATTTATTCACATTGATTATCAAAATGGAAAAGTTAAGGGAAAAAATTTAAATTTTGGAAAAATATTAAATATAATAAATTTGCTCGTGTCTTTAGTTTAGATTTAGAAGAATGGATAATTACGTAATTGGATATGGCCAAAAATGTGTCAACATAGAAATTAGTTTACATCTGAATGTAAGCCCAAAGGGTGCAATTATATGCTAAAAAAACCTTAGTTAATTAACTCAAAAGTTAATTAAGTAAATCAAAAAATTTGTTTTTGGTAATAAGAAATTATCTTCCAAAGTTTTTAAAAATAAATATGCATTCATTCGAATTTTGATATGTGTAGATGAAATTATGTCTTCGTCATAATTAGGGTTGTTTTCGGCAACATTAAAAGATCGCAGTACTTTGACTAGCATGACTGTAATAAATCGACAAATTTAGTTTAACCAATTCTCCTATTGTCAACTGGTTGCTACCTCACTGATTAAAGTACCATAACAAGGAATGAAAACATTGAAGTATTGCGAGCACTTGCCGTTAACGAAAATGCCCTGAATGTGTTCGTGCAACATATTAAAAAATAAGTTGGGTTGGGTTTTTTGTTGGGTTTTATTTAATCCCAAAAACAATTTTAAAATTTAAAGTGCTACTACTTACTTAACTTGTAATTCAAGTTTATTAATCATCATTAGGTTTTTTATTTTGTATAAAAAATTATGATAAAATTTTCATATAGTTTTCATTTAAAAGGACATGAACACAAATAAATTTTTACACAATTATTTAAGTAATATTTATATAATCTCGGAGTTCAAAGTCATATTGATGCTACTTAGCAGTGGCTTAAGCAGTTGATATACTTTGAAATGTTCGAATTATATTTATATACAAAACAGCCCCGTTTCTATGTTACTGGTTTGTTCATACAACATTTTGTAATATACCCTGATTTTTTTATTTAAATATTGGAAAAAAATACTTTCAAAATAAAATGAAGTAATTTTTAATTAATTATTTAGAAACAAAAATTATTATATTATTTATTAGTCAATATGTTTTAAAGATTATGCTTTGTGTCTGATTAGTTAATTTGTTTTTGTTTTTTTAAATATCATAAAAATCAATCAATCAATTTTTTTTTTTTTTTTAAACTTTTAATTATTTCAAAATTTCCCATTAAAATAAATTACAGATTAAAAAAATTTTTACATCACATTCTTCGAAATGTGAGACAAATTTTAATATTTTATAATATTCGTTTTTTTTTTATATATTTCAGCTAATTTGTCACCAGATGATCGAATTGATTTAGGACATTTTGAATCAATTAAAGTTTTAGGAACTGGAGGTAAAATAATATAATAAAAAAAATGTATAATTTGTTTACATTAATTTTTTTTTTACTTTTCAGCTTATGGTAAAGTTTATTTGGTACGTAAAAAAGGTGGAAATGATCATGGTAAACTTTATGCAATGAAAGTTCTTAAAAAACATGCAATTGTCCAAAAAAAGAAAACTGCTGAACATACTAAAACAGAAAGACAGGTAAGAAATGAAAATTTACACAAATATTTTTCCTAATTGGAGAGATTATGGGCGGAGGTGGCTTAGTGTTTAATGAACTATGCTGCGGTGCATGACGTCGTGAGTTCAATTCCCGGCCAGGGTATCGATGTCGTTCTAATTTGACTCAGCTTTAAATGAGTACCGGTAATGAAATATACAGCAATTAATTACTGGAAAAATACTAACGGTCGAGTCCAATTGCTAACAACAATTGCCTCACTACAAAGCCATTAGCTTGCAATAAATAGTTTCTCCGGTCCCAATTTGCAATAAAAATGTCGGGAAAACCTTTAAAAGGTTGACTTAGGGGGAGGGAGGGCCCACATCGGACTATTGTGCGAAAAGTAGAGAGAGGAACTTCAATCTTTTTAATGACTCAAATAAGAATTTAAAAAAAAACATCAAAATTGATAGTAATTAATATTAAATCTCTTCATTAAAAATCTTAGTTTAGTTACATTTGCAAAACAAAATCTGATAAAAGAAAAATTCCTATTTAAAATCAACAAAAATAAAATTATAGGGAAAATTCATATTAGACTTTTCATGTCAACATAACTTTTGGAATTCTGTGAATATTTTTTCTTCGTATTTTTTTACTCTTAAGTAAATTCAAATGAAAGAAAAATGTCTTATAGAAAAAGTATAAAACATTTTTTTTTTGTAAATTTTGTGTACTCGAATTTTGTAATTTTACAACAACAACAACAAAAATCTATGTCTAACATCATAATTTCATAAATAAACAAACCTAAAATCTATATAACAAAATACAAATAAGCTTACCTGTTTGTAAACCTTTCAATTTGTAAACCTTATTATATCTTCAATGTTTATGTTATGACTATAAAAGTAAAATAATATACAACATTTTGTTTTTATTTTTTGTGTGTTTTTCTTCAATTTTCTTGTTTTCTTCTTTCGAGATTCCGGTCGAGTTATTTAACTCCCGTTAGAAAATACCGGTATATCTTGCAGATATTATAAAAATACCTTACCTACATAGAAATAACATAAACTATTGTAATTCATGTTTATATATAATTAGTTTACAAAAAAAAAAAAAAAAAAAAAAAAAGAGTGCTGCTCGCCGTGGTTAAGTAAAATAATGAAAGAGAATATTATGGTTATACATAGGATAGCGATAGGGTATTGTATTGCAGTTAACCGCATATTTGTATGAACTAAATTTTTGAAAGCGATACTTGATTATTTATTAACGTTAAGAAAATATAGCAAAATTAGCAAAATTATAATTGGACTTTCAGGAATAAGAGGCGATTTAATTAGTATAATATTGTTTAAATCAAAATAATAAATTTCAATTAAGTCTATTTATAAATTTCAATTAAGTCTATTTATTTATCCCCGGACGTACACTATTATTATGAGTGTTTTAAATTTAATTTCTAAAATATTTGATTCAACATCTACTATTTCTTTCCAATAAGATTCAGCATCAGCTTGTGCTTCTGTCCTCATGGAAATTAAGTTGTGCTTCTTGTTGAGAGTGCAAAAACCCTTAATGCAACCATTTGATATTCTTACAATAGTTCCAACTTCCAACCAAGCCAACGTAACATAATTAATTAATCACTCTACTTACGCAGATAATATTATAAATTTATTAATTGGTAAGCATTATGATTACAGCCAACTTTAATTTTAATGTAAAAAAAAAAGTAAAATATTTATATTTACATTACAAATTAACAAAATTAAGTCTTTTACAATAAAAAAACAAAATATTTTTTATATGCTTTCTCCTTGGTTCTCTTAACAATTAGCTTCAATCAAATCAACAAATATTGTACAAACTACAAAAACATCAAACTGGATTTGAATGTTGAATACGTTTTTTTTTATTTAAATTTGAAAAAAAAACTCTTGTTTTTTACTTATAAAAAATTGCTTTCCATCGTCGACGACTTAATGTGAAATCACGAAACTTTTTTTTATAAACTTATTTTTCTGACTTACAAAAGTAAAAGAACTGAAAGAGAATTTTTATGTGGCTGTGTGAAGCTTTATAAGGTGGTAAATTCATGGGATAACAGAAAAGAAGAAAAAGATAATAAAAAAGAAAATGCAAAAGAAAAAAAAATATGAATCTTTTTGGCTAAATTTAATTTTTATATTTTAAGTCCATTTTTATTTTATTCATATTTTTTTTGGTTCAGGTATTTTCGGTGTTGTGTGTAAATAACCTACATTTTAGAAATTTCCCGTTCGATTGCGAGTTTGGTTTTTATTAATGGTACTTTATGTGTGTAATGGAACAAATCCAATTACAAAGTAGAGAAATGACGACAAAAAAAGATTTTATTGTCCGGTGTATTACTAGTAAATTATATTATTTATTTAACAAATCGTTATGAAATTTTAGAACTTTTATTTGTTAGCTTTTGAATTTTCAAACATATAGCTAGTAGTACTGGCGTAGCTAATATTTTTTCACTTTCATTATTTTAACCCAAGATTTTTATTGAAATTGAAAAATAAAAATAGAAATTTACGATATGAAATTTTTGAAATATCCATTTTTCTAAAAAAAATTAATTTTGTTGTGGTTTTCTAAAATAATTTTAAATATTTTAACATAATTTAATTTTTATATTGCATAACTAATAAAAAACAATATTTTAAAAATATTTCATTTTTGGTTGTTGTTATTTGACTGCTCGTTTTTTTTGTTTGTTTATTTGTCTTTGGATAAGTTGAATTGGAGAGTGCTAAATTTCAGGTATACGCGATGGTTAATTTGGAATTTTATTTCGACAAAAAAAAAAGAATTGATGAAAAATTAATAAATTGATTTATGTAGGTCAAGTAGAATTAAAATTTATGTGAGAAATTTGATTTCGTATATGATATCTTCAATTTTAGATAAGTTTATTTGAATTGTTCACTTATTATTATTACTATTCTACTACTGTTCTTATATTTGAGGGTTATTGAAAATTATTTTTCAGATTTCTCAGATTGAGTTGTATTGGTTCGGATTCTCTAATATCCGAAATGTTCTAATTACGAGTGATTGTCTGAAATTTCGACAACTAACACATCAGGAACCATTTCTTGTTTTGAGTAAAACTACCCGTAAATTCTGAGTTACGATTATTCGTAATTCCTTACAGCTTACAGAATTAATATTTGTCAAAATTTCGGACAATTCGAACACTTTGGATGTGGGAGAATCCCGGACGATTATAATCAAAATTAAGGTGTTCGAAAATTGCCTAAAATTCACATGATTTTATTTTATCGTTTTTGATTTATTTTCGAATTCTCCTTGAAAAAATTCTTAATAATTGTAAAGTTCGAAAAACTTTTTAAAAAAATTTTAGATTATTTTTTTAGACAATTTTTTAAATTAAATAAATTTACATTTTAATTTTTTTTTTTCATATTATATTTTAAATTTTATAAAATTTCTTTTATGTTTTAGGTGCTTGAACTTATCCGTCAAAGTCCATTCCTCGTTGGAATGCATTATGCCTTTCAAAATGAAACCAGACTGCATTTGATATTGGGTAAAAAAAAATCAAAAATTTATTAATTTAATTTTCATATTGAAAATGTTAATTTAATTATTCTTTAACTTTTTTTTATAGATTATGTTAGTGGTGGCGAATTATTTACACATTTATATAAAAATGAACACTTTAGTGAAGAACAAGTTAGAATTTATATAGCTGAAGTTGTTTTAGCATTAGAACAATTACATAAATTAGGAATTATCTACAGGGATATTAAATTAGAAAATATTCTATTAGATTCTGATGGTCATATTGTATTAACTGATTTTGGTTTATCAAAAGAATTAATTAGTTCAACTGATAGAGCATTTAGTTTTTGTGGTACATTAGAATATATGGCACCAGGTAAGAATTTATTCTATAGATAAAAAATAATTTTCAAGTATAAAAAATTAATAATTTTTTTATTTCCATTTTTTTATTTTAAAAATATTAATAGAGGTTGTTCGTGGTGGTAGTACTGGACATGATACTGCTGTTGATTGGTGGTCTGTTGGTGTTTTAACATATGAATTACTTACTGGTGCATCACCATTTACAGTTGTTGATGAAAAAAATACACAACAAGATATATCTAGAAGAATATTAAAAACTGATCCACCAATACCAGATGATTTAGGAAATGATGTTAAAGATTTTATATTAAAATTATTAGTTAAAGATCCTAAAAAAAGATTAGGTGGTAGTAAAGCTGATGCATCGGAAATTAAATCACATTCATTCTTTCGTAAATTAGATTGGAATAAATTGGCTAAAAAACAAATTCATGCACCATTTAAACCAAAAATTGAAAATGAATTAGATACAAGTAATTTTAGTGAAGAATTTACTAGTCTTCCATTATGTGATTCACCAGCATTAATACCAGCTAATTCAAATCGATTATTTAGAGGTAAAAAAATAAACATAATTTTAATTTTTTATTTAAACTACAGAAATATTACAATTTTTTTTAATTAGGTTATTCATTTGTTGCACCACAACATGTTACGAAACGTTCCCAACAACAACATGTTGTAAATAAAAATTGGAGCATATTAAATGTTGAAAAGGTAAAAAATAAAATTTAAATTAAAAAAAAAATATCACAATTTAATTTTATTTTTCTTCCAATAATTTGGAAAATTATAGCAACGATCGGAATTCTTTCGTAAATATGATACTGATTCAACTAGTATTGGTGAAGGTACATTTTCGGTATGTTTTAAATGTCGTGAAAAATCAACAAATCAACAGTATGCTGTGAAAATGTTAAAAAAAAATAATTTTGTACCACAAGAAGTAGAAACATTACAAATGTGCAATAATCATCCAAATATTGTTAAATTACATGAAGTTTTAACCGAATCAATTTATACATATATGATTATGGAATTATTAGATGGTGATGAATTATTTTATCGTATAAAAGAATCAAAATCAAATGATTTAAATATTGGTTTAACAGAAACAAAAGCTCAATTATATTTTTATCAAATAGCAAATGCTGTGCAATATATGCATTCAAAAAATATAATTCATCGTGATTTAAAACCAGAAAATATTATATTTATAAGTAAATCATCAGATATATTAAAAATAGTTGATTTTGGTTATGCACGTTATCATCCAAATGATAAAAAATGGGAAAGTATACCACGTTATACATTAGATTATGCAGCACCAGAATTAATTAAAAATCCTGAAAAATCATTATATTCAAAAGCTGGAGATATTTGGTCATTAGGTGTTATATTATATACAATGATTTGTGGTCAATTACCATTTCGTAGTGAATATGTGATATCAGATGAATTAAATATACGTGGTAATATTAAATGTGGTAATTTTAATACACAATTAAATGGTTGGAAAAATATGAATAAAAATTTAAAAGATTTAATACAAAGTATGTTAACTGTTGATTATAAAAAACGTGCTACAATTAATGATATATGTAATAATAGTTGGGTAATTGATGGTAATATTACCAATAAAATTATTAGTAATAATAATAAAGTACAAAATAATATAATATTATCAGATAATAATGATGAAGATTCTGTTGAATTTGTTGCTCAATATCAACAAGAATCAAATGATAAATCATTAATAAAATCATCAATAACTGATTCAAAATTAGCTCAAAGACGTATTATTGGTGGACAAAATAAAATAACAAATGGTATTTCAGCTGAATCAATTGTATCTATATCGAATAGTAGTGAAGAAAGTGGTGATATTACTAGTGGTTTAGGACGTAGTAAAAGTTCAAGTGGTATTATTACAACAACATCAATATCAGATCTTGGTAATAATTTATCATTAAGTGTTGGTAGTAGTCATCCATCTGTTGATCATGAAATTATTTATGAAGATAATAATCAAAAATCTAATAATAGTAGTCGTAATAATCATCTTGAAAATAATAATAATAATAATAAATGTATGATTAATATTAAAATAGAAAAAGATAATAAAATATGTGAATCAAATAATAATGAAAATAATGTTGAACAAAAATTAACTGAAAATTTAATCGAAAATAAAATTTTAGAAAATGAAAATAATAATCAATTAATAAACGATATAAAATTAGAAAAATTAAATATTACAAATAATAAAAATGATATTGATGATGATGATAGTTTAGATAAAGAATTTTTAGGTTTTAATTTAAGAGAAATAAATCATTTAAATAAATTACAAAAACGTTGGATTACATTTAATAAAAAATATAAAATTGTATATAATAATTCAGATATATTGAATACAACAACACAACAAATTGTAAATAATAATAATAATAATAATAAAAAAATTACTCGTAATAGAATTAAACAAGAAGAGGCTAATCAAAATAAAAAATCATCAATAATAAATTCAATATTAATTTCTACAACAAGAAAAAATCAAACAAAATCACGTAATAATAATAATAATAATAAACAAATTCATAAAAAATTATTATTAAAACAACATTCAAGTGTATCAACATCATCATCAAATGAAAGTAATTATAGTGAATATTTACCACCAAAAATAACAAATATAACAAATTATCCAGCACCACCATCAACCACAACAAATACCTCAGCTAATAATAAAAAATCATCAACAATAATAACAAATAATATTACTACATCAAAAATTGGAAATAATGCTGCTGCTGTTGCTGCTGCTACCAAAGAAAATAATAATAAATCATTAATAATAAATAATAAAATACAAAATAATAATATATTAGAAAATTCAATAAAATTACATCATCAAGGACCAGTAACACGATCAAGACGCCGTGAAATATCTGATCGTGGACAATTTTTATTTGAAGAAATAACCCATATAAAACGTATGCGTAAATGATTTTTATTGAGTAGTAGTTGTTGTTTATTTATAATATTATTTTTTGCTAAATTTTCATATTATAATTAAATATTTAAATTAATATTATTTTTAACTGATAAAAAAAAACAATTAGTAAAAAAAAAAAATGTTGGGGAGAAATTTTGAAAACCACAAAAGACCAATTAAAAAAAAAAAAATTATTTTTTAAAGAATATGTAGTTAGTTCTTTAAGAAATATTTTGTTATCCTAGTTTGCATGGAATTGATATATAGTAATAAATATTAAGATGTAATAATCGGACAAATATAATTTTTTTAAATAAGTTTAATTTAAAGAAAAAACAAACAAACACATTTATATAAATAAATATACATAAATTAATTAATATATTTATAATTAATTCTATTTGTTTCAAAAAAAAAAAAACCCCACACTTATAATAATAATTTAAAATATTTGTATTTTTTTTTAGATTTTAATATTATTAAAATGTATTTCTGTTTTTACATTTTTTTTTTTAAATTTCTTTTCACTTTTGTTAACATTTTTTTTTTTTTTGAATTTAAGAAAGAAATTGTTTTAATTTGAATTGGAATAAAAGTTATTTCAAAATTTAATATTATTATTATATAAATTAATTTACAAATAATAAAAAAAAAACAAAAACACATGAAAAAAAAGTGTTTGTTTTAAAAAAAAAGAGCAAAATAATAATTTTAGGCATTTCACACAGTTTTATTAGGCGCGCAATCAGTGACGATTTTAGAAATATTTGTTTAAGAAATGGTAATATACTTGTCGTTATCATATTCCATAAAATTTAATTTAAATACACAAATGATTTATTATTAAACTTAATTTTTTGTTTTATTAGAAAGTTAATTATAAAATTTATATATATATATATAAAAAATCAATTTTAATTGTTGATAAAATTAAAAATTTGAAAAAAAAAAAAATTACTATTAAAAATAGTAGTGTAGAATTTGTGACTTAATAAAAAAAAATCTTTAATACTATGGATGTGGTCAAGAATTCAGTAACTGCTCAGCGGGAAAAACAAAAATTTAAAAATCAGAGATGAAATGCGTGAATTATACAAATCATTTAATGCCCGTGGGTGCTATAAATTCCCCTACTACGGAATTATACTATTACCTGCATTTACTATCTCAGCAAACTGAGTTCTTGACCGCTCGCTATTTAAACAAAAAATCAAAAATCAAACTTGTACTGATTTTCTTTTTTTTCTTTTTACTTTTAAGTTTACAAATCTCAAATAATTTAAATTAATTTTATAGATTTATATTTTCACAAAATAAATAAACAAACAATTTATATACATAGGTAAAAAAAAATTTTAGATGTTAAAAAAATGATTTAAAAATATTCAACAATAAACTTAGCATAAACATAAACAGAAAAATGGTTAGAGGAATCAAAATAAAATATTTTTTTGAAAATCATAAATAAATAAAAAAAACGAATAAATTTATTATAAATTAAAATAGATTATTTAAGGCTAAACTAAAACTACTAAAACTATAATAAAATACGTTGCAAACAAAGCATAATTTGTTGTATTAAGAAAAATACAACAATTTGTTAATCGTTTTTTTTTCTTAGAATATAAAAAGCCAAAAATATTTTTATAGTCAATTTAAAAAAAAAAAGAAGCATAAAAAAATTAATTTAAAATTATAGTAACTTTTTTTCCTTTTTTTTTTAAAATACACATAAAAGTAATTTATGTTTTAAATGTGGAAAAATATGAAAACAATAAGTACAGAATTAATTTTTAAGGATAATATATTTTATTTTATTTTATTTTTTCGCTTTTTAAATTCATAGTTAAATTATTTGTATTCAATAAAACATATTTTAATCAAGTATAAAACTTTATGTGCAACATTTTATATAATGAAATGTTTATATAAATTAATTTAAAAAAAAAATAATAACAACAAAAATAATTAAATAAATTAAAAAAGACGGTTTCGTATGCCTTAAATTAATTGCTTAGACATTTATTACTAGTAAAAAATGAAAAATAAATCTTATAAATAAAATAAAGAAAAAACTCGATAAAATGCTGCAAAAAAAAATTATAAATATATTTAAAAAATCAAATAAAATGTTAATTTTTGTTAATTTTATTAATCTCCTGTTTTAGTTATTTAAATATACTAATTTTGATTAAGTTATATAACTATTAATATTTCTATCATAATTTAATTAATTTTTTTCGGCTGGATTTTCTTATTTTTTAAATATTATATTAAATATTATTTTTTATTAAAAATAAATAATTATATGTATATGAATAAAATAAATATATTACTAATATAATTTAAAATTATTAAGTTTTTATTTTTGTTTTCTTTTATTATTTTGCATATAAACTATTAAATATTTTTATATATTTAAATTTTTATTATAAAAAAAAAGGTAAGATATTTAAAAAATAATAATCCCGAGTTTCATTTGTTCAATTTTTAATATATGGGTACAAAAAGATTGATTACATATTTTCAATTTAAAATATTCCTCTAACCACATTTTTACTATTTGTTTTAAAAAGTATTCGTAAATTTATAAAATAGAAAAAAAAAAAGAAGCAAAATATTTGTGCCAAGGTGTAATTTATAACCACAATAGTCTTCCTGTAAGAAATTTTTTTTTTCGATACTTTGGTTATATTGTTTATGCAATTAATTTTTCATTTATCCGATTACAAATTTCAATGTATTATAAATAATATTTTTAATTTAACAATTATTATATATTTTTAATATTTTCTTTTATCAAATTATTCATTTTTTTATAGCATTTTCAAAATAATCTTTTTTTCCAAATCAAATTAATAACTTTTTTCAAAGTTCAAGTTAAAACTGTGAAATAACAAAGTTCAAGTTAAAACTGTGAAAAATGACGAATCGGATTTGGAGAAAAAGGACTTCCTTTAAAAATTAATCTAAACAATTTTGTACTGTAGAAATTTACTGCTTTTTTATATAAATTTTAAAATATTTCTTATTTACCTAATTCGAGGCACAAGGAAATCTTTTTAATTCTCAAAAAAAAAAAAATGTTATACAAAAACATTAGAAATTTAAAAAAGTATAAAATTTTTAAATTGTGGAGAAACAAATAAAACTTTTTATAAATAATTTTAAAATGATTTTTTTTTTTCGGTATACACAAAAATAGAAAAATATAATTGAAAAATTATATATTTTGTACAAAGATGCCTTTTGAAAGTTGCCTTAAAACAAAAAAAAAAAAAAACAAAATAATATAGAAAAAAAAAACAATGTAACAGAAAAATACACAAGAAGTTGAAAACACATGAAACAAATTAAAATTTAAAAATTAAGAATTAATTTATTATAAAAATATAATAGTAGTAGTAATATTATAATAGAGATTGACTTATGATACCAAAATATAAATTGTTTTGATTTTTGGATTTCTTTATCGATAAATATGGAAAATTAAATAAAAACAATTTAAATATTTTAGTAAAATAAAATTTATGTAATGATAAAAATGGGATAGAAAACAACAAACAAAAAATGATATGATATACTTTAATTAAAAAGTGTAATATTTTAAAAATTAAGTTATTTTATGTTCTTGTAATTAATTCTAAATAAAAAATAATTTTTAGAAAAATAATTTAAATATGCAATTAAGAAATATTAATTAATTATCTCTTAAAATATATTATTATAAATAAATAATTATTATTTTAAATTTTATTTCACATTTATATATATATATAAAAAAAATCCAAAACTAAAATTTAGAATAATTATAAAAATACGGAAAAAAAATGTAATAAATGAAAAATTATGATAAATTTAAAAATTTTATTAGAAAAATCATTAAAAAAAAATATCATTTACAATTAAATTATATATATTAGTACATATATATGTATGTAAAATTCAGAAATTATAAATATATTTATAATTTTAAAGATATTTATGAAATATAAAAATATCTTAGTTATCTAAAAAAAAACCTTAATTATATGAAAACTAAATGTAAAGCAAAAATATTAAAAGAAAAACAATATTAACAATAAAATTATTATATATATTTAATTAAATAATTGTTTTTTATTTATAATATAATTAAAAGATTTTAGTTTCAGTAAATTTAACCCATTTATTTCCATAGTACGAATTTTAATACAGATGTTTCTACTGCAGTAGATTCATTTACATGTTTCAACTGCAAGCTATGAAATATATATTGGACTCAAATCACTAACATAATATTCTATTAGATATCACCAGATTTATGATCCCAGATTTATTTTTTTCAGGCTAACGTAATAAATTTTTCTTTTTGAATAATTTTCAATTGCGTAATTTTCCTTGGAATCTAATGGGTTAATAAATGATGGAATTACCACTGTAATAAAGAAGACACAAATTAGACCCAAATGTAGCTCCTTATTTGTAGTAATGCAGAAGAAACTATAAATTGAATGAGTTGTTTTATCAATTTTATGGTCACCAAATTAGTCAGCCCTTCTTCAAGAATATTGCATTACAATTTGGCTATTATATTATTTTATTTACACCAATTTAAACTTCAATACGGTTACCATTAAATAAAATGGTTAAATTCTCTTTATGTTTTTTCAAATTGATTCTCTTAAAATAATAATTAATGTTAGTAGATACATTTCTGTTGTATATAAACAATGTACTTCCAAATTATTGTTTGGATACAATTTTTTGTTGTTCACTTCCTTCAACATGTTCCTAATGAATCAAATGTTATTAACATTGTATCTAGACTTATCGAGAAAAAGATTTTTATTGAGAAATAATTATCGAAAAAAAAAAAATTTAAATATAATTTTTCTCTTAAAATTTGAAGAACTCGAAAATTGTATTTCTCTTATAATTTGAAATTGCACCACAATTTATGTAAATATTTTAAATAAACGTTAGGAAAGAACTAAATGATAAATTCTAAATTAACAAAAAAAAAATTAAAGTATATTTAAGATTTAAGTGTTTAATTTTATAATTTTAAAATATTCCAATTTATTCCGGAATGAAAATATGATTGGATTGAATTTGAAACTTGGGCACAACATTGTTTGAAAATCTTACAAATTATTTTCAATAATAATACTTTTTTTCGAAAATCAGTTATGGATTTCATAAATTCTTGTGTACTATATTTATCTAATATATAAAACCAACAACATAATATTAGGTAAATTATTTTATTTCTATTTTTATTAACCAATCATGCATTACAGAAAATTTTATTTGGAAAATTTATTTTCATATATTTGCCAAAAACACTGAATAAACTTTTAAGATTTGATATGTAAAGTTCGATAGCCAAATTGAAAATATATATATAAGTTAAATTATTTTCAAATATATAGTTCTGTGTGTGGAAATATAGTTTTTTTGATATTATATGTATGTCACTAATGTTATAACAGTTTTGTGTTATAAAAAATAGTAATTAGTATGGTTATTTATCAAAAGGACTTTTTGAAAATTATTTGTTTCGAATTTAATCCAGTTGATTTATTCTACAATATAGAATGTTCACTGAAATTTTAGTTAAAAGTATTTTCTTACAAATAAAACCTCATCTAAATTTTTGTACACAATTTACTGATATCAACTCTCAGACCACAACAACAAAATAGCAATTCTCTATTATTGTTTGATTACCATATAAAAGCTAAAATAAAAATCATTTTGATTTCAGAAAAAATAACTTCAAAAGGCACAACAACAAAAAAATCATTTAAAAAATTTTTTCTTCCTTTTTCTTTTAGCTATTACATTACACGGCACCAACGGTGGGTTTAATATTACAGCAAGTAGAGAAAAAAAAAACAGAATAGGAAATCTCAAAAGGAAAACTTTTTAAAAGAAAAAGAAAACTGAAAATTAAATTGAAATGTAGAAAAAAAAACGTCTGTTAAAGATATATATTACAAAAAAATATTTTCAATGTTATTTGTATATAATACTGAAAGCTATTAGTGCAATTTTATATTTCCAGATTAATAATTCAACCAATCAAATGAAATTGATCCCATACCACCACATATAAATATCCCTTTATTTTATAAAAACTTGTACCAGAATATTTCTCTGTCAAATTTGAAACAGTTTATTTGTCGTCTATAAATAACAAAGTCTATTTTTCTGCGAATGTAAGTGGACTGGCAAGATCTAAACTCCACTATCTTCTAGAGGTTATTGTTTTCATCTATCTCTGGAAAATGGTTACAAAAGTTTTGTTGTGGACTTACCTGCCACTTTTAAAGACACCAACCCCGGACCGAGAACCAAATGAAAATTTATTATATAAATTGTGAATTATTTGAATTTATGATTATGATTACTGTTGAATTTACTTATATGAATTAAATGCATAATTATAAAATTATTTAACCAAGTTTTTTTAAAAATAGTTAAATAATTTTTTTCAATATAAATAAATTTTCTCTTATGAAAAATTAATAAAATTCTAAGAAATTTTTGAATGGAAATTAAGTTTAATAAACAATGAAAAAATAGTTTTCCATTTTTTTATTTTGTAATAAAAAGTTTACTTAAAGCATAATTTTCAAGTACAAAGTTAGAAAAATAAATTGAATATATTTATTGGAAAAAGTTTGAACAATTAATTGTTTTTTTATAAAGGTGAAATATATAAAAGGATTTTTATTTGTAAATTAGAACTTTTTCGATTGTTTTTAATATTTTAAGAGTTTAGTTTAGTTTTTGTTGTTTTGAAAGTTCAAAATTATAAAAAAAAATAATTTTATGTGGAGTTTTGGTTAGTAGAGTTTATTTTTAATGAGTTTCGTATTTTTATATAAAAATAACTGACATAAAAATCATTGAGTCATTAAAAATATATGTGGAAAGGATGTGGGCCACTCATGGCTCTAGTCACAAAAGTTATTTGGCCAAAGAGAAAAATCGAAATTTTTTAAAAAAATCACTGTCTGTAAACTGGAATATAATTACTGAGGCTAAAGAAGGACATCGAAGAATGTCTTAAGTAGCATTTCAAGCAGAGATTTTCTGGTCATGACAATCTGGAATTGGGATATGGCTGTCGTATACAGGATATAAATGAGACAAGTCACAGCTTCACTCTCTCGATTAGGAGTAAGAATTTAGATACAAATTTTAAATTTTTCACATTATGTAATTTAAGTGGACATATTGTAACATAAAATATATCACCATAAATCATAAAACTATATGCTTGAAACATTCTAGACAAAACTTAAATTAATTTATTTTTAAAAAAAACTGAATTTTTTGAATAAAATAAAATATAAAATTATATTGTCTGTTATTCACTCTTCTCTGTTAATGTTAATAATAATTTTCTGAAGGGATCATAGTTAATCACAAAGGGATTAACTTTGAAAAACAGAAAATTTTCTTCTTTTTCGTATTTGAAAAAAAAAATAATATAATTTTTTTAAGAAAATATTTTACAAAAAAAAATAAAAAAAAAATTGTTATGCCTTTTTCTGTTTTAAATAAACATAATAATCCCTAAGGGAAGTTGACAAATTTACTCAGATTTGAAATCCCAATTTGAAATAATTTTTAATATATTTTATTATTCAATTCGTAAAAAAAAAATAAGTTATCTTTAAAATTTATCTCCTTTTTAAACTTTGTTTAAGTTCATAAATTTTATGTTGTCATTATTTTGATCTGTAAAATTATTTACACCTTTTATTAATTAATTTATTGAAAAATTTCTACTAGTATATATGTATATACATATATACAATAAAATATTTAAATTTTAAATTTTCTTTATATTTAATTTTTAAATTTTATTGTGATATAGTATGTAAATGTAGAATTTTACACATATACCAATATATAGTTTTCAAATAATTCTAGTAAACTTTACTAGAATTATATTATTCATTTAGTAAAGTATAAAATTTCTCTCATTATAAAATTAATTAATACAAATAAACATCAATCATTTATAAATATTTTCTATATATTAAACAAACTTAACTAGGCGAATATATTGCCTGAATATTACAAATTCTTAAATACATAAAATTTCATATTTCTTTTTTTGGCATATTAAATTGAAAAAGATTCGTTTCCGTGTTACCTGGTTCTATGAAAAATAACTACAAAAGGCAAAACCTCAAAAGTTATTACAAAAAAGAAATTAAAATTGCCAGGAAAAAACAGGATAAAAGAAAAATAACACCACATGTATATACAAACACTTAACACACATATATGAACATCATAAATCTAAATAAGTCCTTTTTGGTACATTTCACGAAACGTACCTATAGTGAGCATATTAAAGGAGTTTGCTAAATTTCAGGGATTTAGTTTTCATATATATGAATTGAAAATATTATAAATTTAATTAATTTCACGACGAGATTTTTTTATAAAGAAAATTTTTCTGATTATTTAATTTAAAAAAATATGTTTATCAATAATAACATAAGTAATGTACTTCTGTTTTAAAAAAAACTAATACGAAACTACCAATTATGTATGCCATGCCATGTGTACATGGTTATTAAAATTGAGACAAATAAGTCATTATATATAAAATGATATAAAATTTCATTGCAATAAAATAATAAATAAAATATACTACAATAACAGTAAAATACTTTACTTATTAGTAGTGATAGTGATATTGAAAATTTTAGTGTACCATTAGTATACTAATCCTTACAGCAGTTAGTATTATTATTGCATTAGGCATTTCATAAAAATTACATAAATATATTTATAATTTATCTAATTTGAAATAATTTCATTTGGATTTAATATATTAATTTAATATACATAAGTGTACAGATTTCTGAAAATAGAGATTTCATTCTTTAATTTGATATATAAAACATATCAGACAAAGATTTCTATATTTTTAAATCGATCCAAAAATTTTCTTATTTAATATTAATTTATCCGATTTATAACAAATAATAAAACATATAATAAAACTTATTTAATAATAGATTAATAATAAAAGTATATTTAGTAAAAGACTAGACTATGTAGGTAGATTATTATGTTTTTAGAAAAAATATTATTAATCTATTATTAAATTCACACCTTATATTATTCATAAATAATAATTTCAAATTGTTATAAATAATAAAAGCTTTTACAACATTATAGAATTTAAAAAGAAAAAATGCTGTTAATAAATTAAGGACACGATTTATAAGGATTGTTCCAAGTTTTAATAAAGAAAAACTTTATATAAATTTTTGTATCAATGAAAAAAATTATATAAATGTATTAGGTTTTTCTCTGCAAAATATTTCTAAATAGAAAATTAATAAATAACAATAACTAATATAAGATCGTACACTACTTCATTTAATTTTACTAAATTAAGATTGGATTAATAATAAGACTGGGCAAAAATATCTCAATAGCCTCACTCCTGGCCACAATCGACACATTGCTGTATGAAGCAATTGCAATATCGTATTTCGTCGTATCTAATTATTGCGAAATGTTTTAACCTACTAATTAAAATCACATTTCGCGTACTAAAATTAATTATAGAACCATTATTATTGATTTGCTATGTACATAATTATTTACTACTTCATCAAAATATTTACGTGTATAATCATATTTAAACTTTTGAACTTTTAAAAAAATGATATGCCATTATACATCATATATATATGTAGTTCATTTTTAAATTGATAACATGAAAGAGCATTATTTCATTGTTGCAACAATTGCATGTGCCTGTGGTCAATACATAATTTCAAAAATTTATCATATTTTCTCTTCTGAATAGATTTTATAAGAAAATATTTTTCATACTTTGCTCCCAGGGTTAAGTACTTCTATATAATATTACAAACATTTATCCTTACATTGGTTAAATATTTAATTTTTTTTTATATAATTGTATATACCGCAAATTGAACTATATATAGATATGATATGTATTTAACTGCATAGATAGTTATAATAGGAAATCTTTAAAAATTGCATTTTCTCATTTAAATTGCGTGGAAAAATAGATTTTCCGGATTTTATGTTTCAAAGATTTTCCATGTTTTGTGAAAATTATGTGGTTTAAAGTTTAACGAAATTTATGAGTTTAACTTTTCAGAAACATGAATTTACTCTGATAAAATAATAAAGTACAAGTAGTATACAAAATGTAAAGGATTTTCGTTTAGCGGTTAACTTGTTTTGTACATTGAAAAAAATTATACCATAAAATGTGTAAAAAAAGAACATGGTAATATAAACACTTGAAATAAATTTATTAAATTAAATTTTATTATTTACAATTACAATAAATAAAACCCACACGTGGGGTGATATCATATAAACACAATTTGATAGTTGTTTGAAGTTATTCAATAAATACCAATAATCAGATAATTACGTCACATTGAAAATCAATTAAATAAATATACCAGCGCAACAAATTTGTATTTGCAAAAAAAATATAAAATTGATTAATTGCTAGAATAATCATAGTTTATAAAAAAAGCAGAGCAGGACCGAAGTAATTAATGTAGTTTCATATATTGCTTCACTTCATATAGGTACATACTACATATACCTATACTTTTTAAATATAATATTTTCTGGCAACAAATGGGACTAATATTATATATAAATATGAAAGGTTAGAGAACGCTCTAGATGACTATAGAACGCTCAGATGACAAGTAAATATAATTAAATTGAATTGATTTATTTAAAAATGAAATTTTCTAAAGAAAATACTATTATTAACAAACCAAGCCCCCGTCCAGTTCCTATGAAACATTATTAATCTGTCGCTGAACTATAAAAAAAGTTTGGTTTTCGTTTTAATAAAAGAAATATGTTTATCATTTTATTGTTAGGCAATGTATACATATGAGTATGATAAGCAAAAAAAAAAACAAATATTGTTAGAACAAAAAAACTATATGTATACATTAAACTTATTTAGCAATTTAATTAATTAAATTTCTAAATAAGTTTAGATTTGTTTTTTTTATTACATTATTTTAATATGTAAATATTTTTTTTCTTTTTTGATAACATAAATAAAAAAAAATATACTTATTTAATAAATAGGTACCACTTACAACAAAGCTTTAAGGACGTCATGTGTTATGAATGCACATATTTAACAGAAAAAAATTATTTGAGTTATGAACGCACATATTTAACAGAAAAAAATGATTATAAATAAAGCATTTGTTCAAATTAATAAATTGATCATTTTATTTTTAGATAAGAAAGCTAAATTTAAATTATAATCTTAATTGAAACATGGAAATATTAAATTGTAGAACAGCCAATAACTGCGTTAGATTAACATATAGCTTATTAGCTAGCTAGCAATAGCAAACTTTTTCGACATCAACAAACACGATCACAAACACTTTCAATCAGTTTGTATTTTGGGGTCTTGTGTATTAGACGTTTGCACGGTTCTTTATAACTTTTCCTTTTGGTAATAATAAATAATAATAACACTATAATAAATTAATTACAACAAATGTTTTAGAAATTAAAATGGGTATAAATTTTAATGTATTTTTTAGAATAAATTAAAAAGTTAACATGGCAAAAAATGTTCCAATTATAAAACTTAATAATGGTACGAATATGCCGGCTTTTGGATTAGGAACGTACACTGTAAGTATTAATTAGTATTTTACATATTTTTGGTAAGTATTAATTAGTATTATACATATGTTATGTAGGTAAAATTACAAAATAAAAATGATAAATATAATATTTTTTTAATCATATGTACATAATAATTCTGCGTTTTCATATTATCTCGTCATATGTCAAAATATTATTATTATTTAACCTTTTTCAAAACAAATTTGTTTTTATAAAAAAAAGTTTTTGACCAATAAGCAAGTAATATCCAAAACTTTTTATTATATTTTTTAAGCTTTCAAACATTCCGATATTATTTTCATACGATATTTTTAATTTCACAAATAAAATTTTATATAAATATAAAATAATGTAAAATTTCTTAAATTAAAATATACTAAATAAATAATATAAATTCATTGTATTTATATAGTCACTTGCAGGTGATTGTGAACGGTCAGTTAAAGATGCAATTGATGCTGGTTATCGTCATTTTGATACAGCTTACTTTTATGAAAATGAAGCTGAAGTTGGTAAAGCTATTTGTGACAAAATATCAGAAGGTGTTATTAAACGAGAAGATATTTATGTTGTCACCAAAGTAATTAATTAAAAAAAAAATACTATACATAATTTTTAATTTTAATATTTTGTAGCTTTGGTGTCATTTTCATGAGCCAGAAAAAGTCGAATATGCTTGTCGAAAAAGTTTGACAAATTTCGGTCTTGATTATATTGATACATATTTAATGCACTGGCCATATTCTTATGTACATCGAGGTGATGATGTTTTATTTCCAACAGATGCTAGTGGTAATGTTGAGTTAAGGTATGAGTCATCTATTATTTTTCCGAGCCTGTTTATTTTTATCATTAAATATTTTAAGTGACATTGATTACATCAATACCTGGAAAGCTATGGAAAAATTAGTTGATATGGGATTAACTAAGAGTATTGGTGTTTCAAATTTCAATTCGGAACAATTAAAGAGGCTTTTGTCTGTAGCAAAAATTAAACCAGTTCATAATCAGGTAAGAAATAGAATTTAAAAAATATTGAAATACAATAATGTTGTATGGAATTTCATTATAAAGATTGAATGTCATCCTGGTTTAAATCAAAAGAAATTGACAAAATTATGTCAAGAATATAATATTGCTGTAATAGCCTACTGTCCATTGGGAAGACCAGACCCAGCTCAAAAATTCCCACCATTTTTATTTGATGACAAAGTTAAAGCTATTGGCGAAAAATACAATAAATCAGCAGCACAAGTTGTGCTAAGATATTTGGTAATTTGATAATTCTAATTTATAAGAAAATAAATAAAAGTATAATGTTTGACTTAATTTAAGGTTGAACTTGGAGTAGTTCCAATACCAAAATCTGTAACAAAAGAAAGGATTCAACAGAATTTAGAAATTTTTGATTTCCAATTAAATGATGAGGATCATAAAATTATGGATTCATATAATAATAGGGAACGTCTAATTCCAATGGATCATGCTAAAAGCAGCAAAAATTATCCTTTTAATATTGAGTTTTAAAAAGTACAAGCGATTGTATATACGATTTGATTTGTATAAATAAATATTGAAAAAATACCAGTAATTGGTTTTATTAGCGGTTAATATAGAAATAATAATTTTTAAGTTTTTCGCCAATTGAATATACTTTTTTAATATAAAATAACCTTAAATAAGGACATGATCAAGTCCATGTCGAATTCAGAAATTCTGATTCCGATTTACACAATTACCCTATACAAATTCGTTTGACAACACCGGCAACTCTTCCGAAATCGATTTTTTTAACACAATCGAAATATTTAATTCCGATTTTCGATATACGAGAATGTGTCGTTGCTGCCAACCTGCCAAAATTTTAAAATTTATTTTTGACAAGTGCATTGAATTGAATATTGAAACAAAGCAAAAAATTAAATATTTAGAAAGCCAAGCTAAATATACAAAGAAAAGGCCAGGAACTAGGACTAACATTAAATAATATTATAAATTGAAAGTCATTCTTTATTAATAAAAATATGGCAGATATCAAATCACTAGAGCATTCAACGTTAAAGGTAATGTTTTCTAGAAACTCGGCGAAAAATCAATCAATATCCTTTAATTTCTCAGGTGCCCTATGAAATTCTAAATAAAAAATTTCGTATCGCTCAAAAGACATTGGATCGAGAAGTAAATCAGCTGCAAAATGTAGCAAATGAAATGGAAAAAAGTTTAACAGCTGGTATGCCAGTCAGTGAAATTAGAAAACTTTTTGATGGAGTTGTTGAAAGATTACAAGTATTAAAACGTAAAGCTGAAGAAAGTATAAATGAAGAAATAACTGCTACTCATATCTGTAAAAGAAAATTAAATCATTTAAAAGAAAATATATCAACTGATATTAAGTCCAGTTATGAAGTTTGGCAAGCATCATTAGATCAATGGAAAAAAATTCGAATGGATCGTATGGTTGTTGAACATTTACTTAGATTGGGACATTATAAAACCGCTGAAATGTTAGCTGCACGTACAAATATTCGACATCTAACAAATTTAGATATATTCCAGACATCACGTGAAGTTGAAGAAGACTTGGCTAATCATAAAACTAATAAATGTACTTTATGGTGTAATGACAACAAGTCAAAATTACGTAAAATCAATTCAAAAATTGAATTTCAATTAAGAGTTCAAGAATTTATTGAATTGGTGCGAAAAAACCAACGTAATGAAGCTGTTAAACATGCTAGAAAATATTTTCCATCATTTGAAAAAGATCATTTAAAAGAAATTTGTCAATGTATGGCATTATTAGCGTTTCAACCAAATATCGAATTACAACCATATAAAGATTTATTTGATCCAATTCGTTGGGATAATTTAGTATTAAGTTTCCGTAATGAAAATTATCGTTTATATCAATTATCTACACAATCTTTATTAAATGTAGCTATACAAACTGGTTTGTCTGCATTAAAGACACCACAATGTTATTCAACACAATCGAAAAATTTTAATTGTCCAGTTTGCCAAACTGATTTAAATTTAATTGCTATGAATTTACCATATTCACATTGTGCTCAAAGTAGATTAATATGTCGTGTTACTGGATTGCCATTAAACGAACATAATTTACCAATGATGTTACCAAATGGTCAAATTTTTGGACAATTGGCTATACCACAAATAACCAAAGAGAATGGAATTGTTGTATGTCCAGTTACAAAACAAATTTGGTGTGATCCAAAAATTGAAAAAGTTTATGTTATGTAAAATTTATATAAATTTTGTTATTTTGGAGCATTGTTTATTTAGTAATTTTTTTTCTGCTCACTTCTTTAGTTTTAAGGATAAGTTAATGAAGCATTACATTAACAAATTTAATATTATTTAGAATATTCTATATATAATTTTAACGATTAATAATAATCCGAATTCGATTGATATATGAATTATGATTTAAATATAAACATTATATATAAAAAATTATAGTTTTTATTTGAAATTTGGTAGGTGATTTTCCAAGTGACCTCCGCCGAATTTGATATTGAAGTTCAGTTTTATGCCTTCCAATATAATTTTATTGATATGAATTATCATTTTAATTGAACATCTAGCAACTTAATTGTATAAAATATCAACCTACGTTTTACTAATAGCATTTTTGAAAGTTAATTCTTTTTCCCAGAAATTAAATAAAAAAATTTTTTATTTAGTATTATCCTTTTATTTATTAAAAGTTCACTTTAACATTTTCTTGATATTAAGAAAGTTAGAATGTACCATCACCACCCCATGATGTTTTAACTGGATCATCTTCATTCCAGTTATCTTCAGGAACAGCTGTAACTGGTAATGAAGCATTAACTTCATCGGCCCAGTTACTGGGTTCTTCTGGAACAGACTCAACAACTTCTTCCAATTTTGGTGCTGGTAATAATTCTTTAGCAGCAGCTTCTTCTTTTTCACCTTCCTCTGGATCACGATAGAAGAATAAGTCAACAACTACCGTCCAATCAGGTACACGAGGAATAGTACCTCTTAAACGAAGTACTTCACGTGCCAAAAACCACCACATTAAACCAATTGAATGTGTGGATTTGTTATTGCATGGAATTGCAATATCAATATACCTTAATGGACTGTCAGTATTAGTGAAAGCAATTACTGGAATATTAACATATGATGCTTCAATAATTGGTTGATGATCTGTTGATGGATCAGTTACAACTAAAAGACGTGGTTCACGGAAAGCTGGTTGAATTTGATTTGTAAAAGCACCAGGAGTGAAACGTCCAGCAATTGGAGTTGAATCAGTATATTTGGCAAATTTTAATACAGCACGTTGACCAATTGGACGAGATGAAATTACGAAAACCTAAACAACAAAATGAAATTATAAATTCATGTTTTCTACTATGAAAACACTATTCAATTGATAGTGAATTTCGTTCAGATTAATATTGACTTCATTGAATTTCAGACCCGAAAGATTAGTAAAATATTCATCATTGTTCTAATTAAATTAATACATAGTTAATAATATATTTCACTTACTTCTTGTGGATGTTCAATGGCAGCAATAGCACGAGCTGCTAATAATAATTTTTCCCATGTTTTTCCTAAATTAATGATATTTACACCATCGGGGCGACGTTTGTAAATGTATTGTTCCATTTGGAAATTTACATTTTCTGAACCAATATGAGTGGTTGCTACCAACATTTTGGTAACATCATCCTCTTTAAGAGTGAGAAGATCTAAACCTCCCGACATTGTAACGTTTGTTTAGAGTTACGAATACCTGCAATTAAAAATATTATAAATGAGTTATTTATATTCTTAATTTGATATAATTAATATAATAAGTATTTAATATTTTCAGAATTGTATTGACATCACTAAATTTCAGACCCGAAAGATTAGTAGTATAATTCATCACAAAAGAGATTGGTTATGAGCACGTGGCTCTTTAATTATTGCACTTTATTTCTATAGAAAATAATTATTTAGAATCACAATATTATCAAAGATCAATTTAACATTATTATAATTATTAATAAGTATTTTCAATTCATTATTTTATTATAATTTAACTATTTTTATAAATTCGGTAAACTTACGCTGTGAATGCCACTGGGAGCACGAACAAAATGGCAGAGGAAAGAAAGTATCGCAGAAATGTAAAAAATATAACAAAATTATCGAAATAAAATATCGATATTTCCATTGACTATTACCTTGTTTCCATGACGAGTTGTACTCGAGTTCAACTCGAGTTGAACCCCATGGAAACACGAGTTGAGTTGAGTTTTCGTTAAATCCATTTCAACTCCACGAAACTAGTGGGATTGAGTTGAGTTATGTCATTGTATTAGTAAATTGACATTTTATATCTTTGTATGTGTAAATGAACAAAAAATTATTATTTTTTTAATAATAATGGCGTCAGTAAGACTTTTTTGGAGTGACGATGAAGTAAAAATTTTAATATCAGTGATGGAGGAGAAAAATATATTAAAATTAATGACATAAATTTAATTATTATGAAATAAAAAAACCTGTTTTATATCGTGTTACCAGAACTGTCAGTTCAACTCAACTCAACTCGAGTTTTTGCATGGAAACAACTGGGGTTGAAATTTGAATTTTTTCAACTGAACGATAACTCAACTCCGTGCATGGAAACATGGTATTTTATTTCCTTGTTTCCATGACGAGTTGAACTGGAGTTCAACTCGAGTTGAACCCCATGGAAACACGAGTTGAGTTGAGTTTTCGTTAAATCCATTTCAACTCCACGAAACTAGTGGGATTGAGTTGAGTTATGTCATTGTATTAGTAAATTGACATTTTATATCTTTGTGTGTGTAAATGCACAAAAAATTATTATTTTTTAATAATAATGGCATCAGGAAGGCTTTTTTGGAGTGTGTGGCGATGAAGTAAAAATGTTAATATCAGTAATGGAGGAGAAAAATATATTAAAATTAATGACATAAATTTAATTATTATGAAATAAAAAAACCTGTTTTATATCGTGTTGCCAGAACTGTCAGTTCAACTCAACTCAACTCGAGTTTTTGTATGGAAACGACTGGGGTTGAAATTTGAATTTTTTCAACTGAACGATAACTCAACTCCGTGCATGGAAACATGGTATATTATTACGTTTCAATGCGGATTAAACTCGAGTTCAATCCGGATTAATGTGCATTTAAACAGGGATTGAGTTGAATTTTCGTTAAATCCATTTCAACTCCGCGAAACTACCTTCAATTCAACACCCACTCAATCCGTGTTCATGGAAATGCTACAATATGTTTCTTACATATTTTCAATATTTCAATTGAATCAAAATTGAAATACAAAATTGAATCAATTTTGAATCCCGCACCCGCGCACCTTTCTGAAAGGGTAGATGATGTACAAAAGATTTTAGTTGAGAAAGTTTTTTCCGCATTGCCGCCGAACCGAGTAATTTTTTCTCTAAACTGTCATACTATAATGACATTTCTCTTATTGTTTATAAACGTATAGTTTAATAAATTGTGTATTTTTACCGGCAAAACAAGACAGAATGGTAAATTTTATCAAAAATAAATAATTTATTATTATTCTTATATGTTCTTCCTTTTTAACATTTTTGTAGTTGTTTTATTCCTTTTTCAAATCTCTCGTAGGAAAAGATGTTATTGTTGAGCTCAAAAATGATCTGAGGTAAAAATTATAGAATTTGACTTTGTAATGTACGGTTTTTCTAATTAAATTATATTTTAGTATTTGTGGAACATTACATTCGGTAGATCAATATTTAAACATCAAATTAACAGATATAAGCGTTACAGATCCAGAAAAATATCCTCATATGTTATCTGTAAAAAATTGTTTTATTCGAGGTTCAGTTGTTCGATATGTTCAACTTCCAGGTGATGAAGTTGATACACAACTATTACAAGATGCAGCCAGAAAAGAAGCTGTTACTGGTACCCGATAGAATTTTTCTAATATTATATTTAAAGGAAACTACTTAATAATAATTGTGTATAAAAATTATAATAAAACACTTGAATTTTATAAGAACTCTTATAAGTAACCATAATATTAAAATGTAAATTGCCAAAATTAACATATTTCAGTTTGTTAGATTTTTAAATAATTATTATATTTTTATACAATAACAATATGGAATTATTTAAAAATCCAACAAATTGAAATGTTAAATATATTTTTGTTTTATCAAAAACAAATTTTCCATATACATTTTGTAATTACTTTTTATGTGAGGTAATTTTAATTTTTTAAAAACAACTACTTCAAATTTGTTGACTTCCATTATAATTACAAAGATCAGTAGTAAATTGTCATATCACTGGAAATAAATATCAAATATTCGCGAAGTTTAAGATATCAAAAATCATAAACTCCATAAACAATGAGCATTGTAAAAAATCTTTTAACTTTAACTTCATAATTTACCTTTCATTTTAACCGTAAATAAAACTTCCAAAACCTTTTGAATAAATTTTCTCGATTTCCTTATATTTTACATAAAATTCAAATTTTTACAAGTTTCTCTTTATTTTAATTTATACAAAGTTTATATATTTACAAAAGTTTAATTAACAAATTTAATTTATATAAAAAATGAATTGAAGTACATATTTACAATATTAATGATCTTAAAGATACGAAAATTAATTTTATTAAATCTATGATATAATTCTTCAAATATATATAAACAAAAGAATATAGAAGACTTTGGTATCTTTTACATATTTGGACAGCGCTACACTATTAATTTATTATTTATGAATTTTGTTTTATACATACATATTTAACTTAATAATATTTTGTTATTAATGCTAATAAATTCGTATTTTCATTTTAAAAGGTAAAATGTGTGTACATGTATATAAATATTTGTAATTATTTTGGTGAATAAAATATTTTTGGCACTATATGATTTAAAAAAAAAACATTTTCTCTCTAATATAATTTTTTAAAAAAAAGTTAAAATAAATTAAATCAATCTTAAGTTTCATCGTTCTGAATTAAAATATGAATTTTGCATTAAATATAATTTATCAATTGGATTAATACCATTATTACCACCATTAAGATTATTTAAAACATCATGTGAATTAATATTATTATTATGGCCATGATGAGAATGTAATTCTAAATTTTGTAATGAAATTGTATCAGAAGTAGCTTCATCTAAATTATCAAAATTACTACCATCTAATGAAATATCTGAACTGCAAAAACTATCATTGGAGTTGCCTTGGTAATCTAAAAATAAATATAATAAATAAAAAAATATTTATAAATGCAAAAATATATATTTAACTTACCATCTGGAGAAAATGGTAAATTTGGATTAAGCGGTTGACTCGAATGAAATGAATTATCTAAACCTAAATAACCATGTTCACTATTTGGTGATTCTTGTTTTATACTTTTATCATCTTTATCTTTATCAGATCCATTATCACCATTTTTACCATCTAATTTTGCTTTACGTTGCATTTTCTTCATTTTAGCACGTTGATTTTGAAACCAAACTTGTACCACACGTACAGATAATCCAGTATCCTTAGCTAATGCTTCACGTACTTTACGACATGGTTTCGGTGATTGATCAAATGATGCTTTAAATTGTTTACGTTGTGCTGATGTTAATATTGTACGTGGACGTTTTGGACCACGTCGACCATCACGTGGCCGATGATGATGACCAATATCGTCTAATAATAAATCATCATCACAATTTTGTGATACATAAATTTCATTTTCAAAATCATGTCGACAAAATAATTGACCACCACGCATCAAAAATTGTTCACCTTTTTGTAATGGCTGACAACATATACAACATGTAAAACATGATAAATGAAATATATAATGCTGTGGTCGCATTACCATATCATGCGGTAAAATTCGATTACAACATCTTGTACATTTAACGCCAAAAATTCTATTAAAATAAATAAAATATATATGAATACATTATCTAAAAAGGAATTATTATTATATTCAGGATGTGCAGTTTTCTATAAAAAATGTGCAGTTTTTTATAATGGCAATAAAGTAACTTAAATTTTCTAGTATATTTAACTATGAAAGAAAAATCAAACATAGGAATAAATGAAAAAAAAGGATAGTAAAAATTTTCAATATTATAGAGAGATGTACAATTTTTCACAAAATTTTAATGTTAGAATATTTTTCTGTCATCCATTTTCGTCCTTGTTTTCATATTTATATATAAAAAAAATATATAAAGAAAAATTTCTCTAAAAAAAATTCTCTGCTTGTGATAACATATTTAAAAAAAATATATATACCTCTCCTTCCTCTTTTTACCTTCTAAACTTTTTTTATAATAATATTTTTTTTCATGTATTTTCCTTTTGCCATAATAAAAATGAGATTTTCTTTTTTTATGAATAATTTTCTTTTATATATATATTAAAAAAAAAAAGTAAAAATGAAATTCATGAGTTAACAACAAAGATTATAGAATGCGAATGCAGACTTTTCAATTGGAAAATATGAAACTTAGGGGGAAAAAAATTAGAGGAAAATCAGAATAAAGTTTTCTATTTCTTAAAAAATATAAATTCTTTTTTATAACATATTTTTTTTGTTCGCTTACGCGTCATTATTGTTATCCTTCTTATTATGGATTGTTGCCTGCAGTGAATTGACTGGATTTTTTATTCCATTTTTTTTTTTCAGAATAATAAGAAAATTATTTTCGTTTGAGAAAATATTGTAAAAATATTAAATATTAGTTACAAAAAGGTTTGTTGAAAATAATTGTAGAAAATTTAAGTTTTACAGGATTTTATACTTAAAGGGTCCTTTGATTATAGATAATTGAACTGCAAACATACTAGATTTGAATTAGTATTTAGTATTTTTAGAACAAATTGGAATATTTATATATTAGAATTGGTCTTTTACTAAATCAAACTTCTCGTTTCCCAAATCAATTTCGTCCTTTTCCTAGTGGTTCGTATCCATTTTGGAAAATAACCAAGTTGAATGAATAATTTATATTTTTTTATAAAATTTTTCTTCTCAACAGTCCAATTCCAAGACCTCTGTGATATTTCATATTTCCAATATAATAAATCCCAACAATTATTCTACATTTAATTCAAATATCAAACCATTTTTGATAATGAAAATTTCTAATTCATTAATTAATATAATTAAATTAGAAATAATAATCATTATTATTATTAAGTCATTAGTTGGCATTGTTAATAATAATATTTTATACTTTTTTCTAATCTTCCTAATCGAATCTAATTTAAATCTCATTTAATTTGTTTGTTATAAAATTTTCAATCTAAATTATATTTTTATATAGTCAGTCAGAGGCAATTGAAAGAATATTTTTAATATTAGCTACTGCACAATAAAATAAAAAATTAACCAATAACAATTATTTTATAAAGTTTATTTATCCTTTTGATTGAATTAATTATATGAATCTGTAATTTATTCAAACTCACCTATCATAGTCCATTTTACAATAAAGTTTTGAATTTCTAATGTGACAAGTGTGACTTAGTTGTATCCCACAATAACAACATGATAGACAATTTTCATGCCAACTGGCATCGGCTACTCTCATTAGATAACGATCCTGTATTTTTTGTCCACAACCTTCACATATTTCATAATTTTTTTCACATTTTATAGTTCCAACTTCTGAGAAAAAAAATTAAAAAGAAAATACTATAAACGTAAATATACTAAATCAAAAATTTAACCATCCAAGGCAAAATTATATGTATACATATCAGAGCATAAGATATTGAATTAAAAATGGATACAATTGATAATAAATATTATGATACCAGAGGAGTAGAGTAGGTTTGATAAAATCTATACAAAATTATGGGGGGAGTATAGAGAGAATCTGAAATCTACACAATTGTGAATGGCATTAAATTTTTTATTTATTTCGAAATGTTAAAATAAAGAAATTTCAAAATGTTTATACTAAAAAGCTGGTGTATATGAGTGACACACAGACATTAGAGATTAAGGGTTCCAAAAAACAGAAAAAAATGATATTTTATAAAAATAAATTCTTTTTTTTTGTCTTTGGGGTATGGGGATGGGTGGTGTGTGTGTTGGTTGCTTTTATCATTGTATATTATATTATTAGGGAATATCAAAAAAAATATATAGGCTATAAATACTCATCAAAAAAGGTCAGGATTTTAGTAAAATTTCTGCTGATATGATATTTAATATTTTCTGTTATATACACACCTTTACTTTTCATTTTGCTGTCACCATCATTATGACAAAAGGATAAAGTAATGTCAGAGCTCTAACTAAACTGATAGTCCTTTTTTTTTGTTACACAACCAATAATATTATTTTGTATATACATATATATTAAAATGAACAGAAAATGAAATCCCAGCAGGATATAGAACAAAAAAAGAAAAGAATTATTTCGAAATTTTCTTTTTGGAAATATACATTCGTGTGTACCGAGTGTAATTTATAGGAATTTTGTTAGATGGGGACTTAGGCGAGATAACACTTTCATTGAATTTTTTGTGTTTTTCATTATTATTTTTTTTTTGTCATAATTTTTATATGTCCTGAATTTTGAACATAAATTTTCATATTTATTGTTGTTGTTTTTTTTTTGTCATATTTAGTATAGTAAAAGATTTTTAATTTTTTCTTTATGGATATTTTGTGTCGTTGATTTTTTTTAGATAAGCTTTTAACTAAATCCCATATATTGAAGTTCGATTGTAGTATATAGAATATTAGTTTTTTTGGTAGATTTTTTTTTTCATGATTTGGTTATAAAAATTTTTATATATATAATGTTATGGATAATAAAATGTATATACATATATAGAAAATGTGATGATAAAAATTTTTTTTTTTTTTGATAAAAAAAAAATATACTAATCATTTATATATGCGATAAATTTAGTTATATTTTTCTGATAGTGAATGAAAATTGTGAAAATTTATTAAACCACGAAAATGTAGAAGAAAAAAAAATATATAGTTATTATAATTGATTTATAAATTGTTTATAGATATTATAATAAAAAAATAAATAATCTAATCTATTAGAATTATCGAAAAATATTATAAATACTTGAAAATGTCATTTGGATAGACATTGATTGATTTGACTTTCTACACTAATCCAAAAATAAAATAAAATTAATTTTTCACCTATAATCAAAAAAAATTTAATTTAATATAAATTATTTGCTAATTTTTTAGGATATTAAATAAAAAGCTTAGTTTAAATCCTTATTATTATAATATTAAACTATATGTATATAGTAATATGTAACATATCATTTGGGTATTAAATATTTATCAATAATTCTAATTAATATATAAAAGATTAATTATTATTATATATTTTTTTAAAAAGGAAAATTAATTTTCATATGGTAAAAATATTAGGGAATTCACCTAACTAGAAGCTAAAAATGTAGTGATTAAAAATAAATATTACTGGAATTTGGATTAGTGTTATAAATTAACTATGATTGAGTTTTTATTTTTTGACTATTATCGCGACAATATTGTCTGCTCGAGTATTATCTGCTCCAGGATTAGAAATATGTATTCAAAATCCATTTGTTTGCCTATTGTGTATTAATTTCATTAATTTAAATGTAATATTTTATTTAGTAATAAATAATATAAACGAATTTAATTATAAATGGTCTAATATTCTTCAATCAACAATTCTTCTATAAATTTTGACACGAATTCATAAATTTTGTATACAATTACTAAAATTACTAAGCAATAGAGCTTTCTCCTTGCTCTCTACATAATTTTGCCATTTTAAGGCTAAAACAATATTAAACAAAATTTTACATCTCCCATCACGACTTATCCCAATTTTATCTATAAAATGTCTAGTCAGTTTAGAATTAGATTGTAAAATTTGTACCACAAAATTATGTTCGGAAAAGTTATTTCATTTTTATTATCGTTATATTTTATTGCCTACTTTTAGGGGAATGTGTAGGTAAGTTGAATAAAAAATGATTTATGTATATAAAAAAAATCAACAAAAAATCGAAACAAATTTATACATATACGTAAAATTTTCTGCAAAAAATTATGATATTGATTTTATTCCATTAACAACAGATTATGAAAAAACAATATTGATATGGTTATTTTTTTTTCAGTTTGTTTATATAAGGACGGAATAAGAAATAATCCTTCATACATCATTTTAAGGATTATGATAGTTAAATGACAATTTTTTTTATGTTACAAATAATAACTTTTAGAAATATTTTTTCATCGTTTAATGAATGAACAAGTAATCAATAATTATTATCGGCTTTATACATAAGTAAAAATATGCATAAATTTTCGTGCTATAATCTTGGTCTAAATATCTGGGGACTTTTGTTTTGTCTTCGTAAATTGATTTCATATTTATGCAAATATATTAATTCAAAAAGAAAAATCAAGCTAACTATAAGATTTTATGAGTAAGTAGTAACCAGAAATTGGCAATATTTTTATAGAACTTTTGCTTTCAACAAAAAATAACTCTAAATTTTGGTATAAGCAAAATATAGTTCAGGAAAGCTAAAAGTTTACCCAGGACTATAAAGCTTTAATCCTTTAATAAAACAAACAAGAGAAATGATAAATATATATATAGTACAGTATTTATCAAAGGTTACAATGATACATTTTAAAGTAATGCTATAAGATAATGAAATATAAATTATAATTATACCAATTCTTAAAATTTACTAAGAAAGCTTTTACTATACGTCAACAATCTATCCTCTATAAATACTCTTATTAAATTTTAAATATACATACATATATACATATACAAAAATATAAACGTAAAAAATTCTTGAATAAATTCTTGAAATAGTTTCATAAAAAAAGGTATTCAAAATTTGTGTAAATTTTATGTCTAAAACTTAAAAAAAAATCTATCATAAAAAGAACATAGACAAAATGTGGACATTCATAGCAAATGGTATTTGTTTTTATGTTCATCTCAGTTTTGCAGTCATAACATTGTACTATCATCAATTCCATAGCTTATATAGTACGTAGTATATTACACCCCTCCCCCCATCAAAATTTCTTTTGGTCAAAATAATAGTTTGAAATATTTTAAAGTCATTCTAAATGGTGCAGTTTATAGTATGTATATAAATACAAAAAAAACGTAAATACTCTGAAATAGAAATGTGACTGAACTATTTTCCATGAAAACTCTTTAAACACAAAGTAAAAATATACAATTTAAAATATATCAAATATAGTTTTCCTCCCATATAAGATATAGTATAGAAATAGATAAATGTCTAAAAATGTGGTATGCAATGTCCTGCTTTGTTTTCAAGTTATTTCTTTAAATTTTGAAAAACAAAGTTTTTTTTAAAAAAAAAAGTTAAAAATCTTAAAGTTTTTCATTCAATCTATGATTATAATATTTTTATATATAAAGTATTTTCATGCTCTTGGTATACAAACTTGTCTGTATTATTATAGAAAAATTGTGGAAATGAAAAATCAGAACAGGTGCCATAGAGTGTACAAGGAAAAATGGAAATTATTTTAATTTTTTTTTATATACATGTGTATATATATTTTATAGGTGAAGACTATAAAAGAGCAACAGACAAAAAAAAAAGTGATGTCAAAAGGAAACTTGGAAAAGTTCTTGATAAAAATAAAATTGAATTTTATTGATTGGTTGAAATGTTTAGCAAAAATTGGATTTGTAATTTTTTTCTATCCACACTCGAAAGTCTGAAGAAGTTTTAAAGAATAAATTGTATGCTTAATGGAGAAGGAAATTTTATTGGTTATACAATGTTTTTTAAAGGTGTATAGTTAAATTTATATAAAAATTATTCAAGGATGTACACTGTACAATTTTTAGACTTTATGTATATAAATTGGGAAATATTAAATTTTTATTTTGAAAATTGAGAAATTTAAAAATTTTACAAGTGAATTTGGTTTATTTTTTTCAATATGAAAAGGTGAAGAAGTGAATTTGTTTACCACAGTTTTAAATAAATATTGATTAATAATAAAAGATTTTAGATTTATCAGAAAATTGCTGTGCGGACATATGACAATTATTATAATATAGTTTTAGGCTCGTAATTGAGCTGTTTCTGCAATTTGAAACAACAAATTACTTGCATATTATATCATTTACGAAAAATGAATGGATGGACATTGTAAAATTAATTATATATAGTCCACAATTTTTAATTCAATGTATTAACAGCTGATACTCTTGTTTTGAACAATATTTTAGGAAATTAACAGAAAAACTTTTTCATTTCAAATTGACGGGCTCAATTATTAGCCTCAAACTTAGTTAATTTTTCTATAATTTTTATGTTAACAGATTTTTTAGATTAAATCAATAAATGTATTTATAAATTAACATATTTTATTTTTAAACTGTGTAAGCAAATTCAATTTTCTTTTCATAACCAAAAAGGTAAAGCAAAATTCACTTTAAAAATTTTTAAATTTATCACATTTCAAATATTTATTTTTTTTACCAGTTTGTCCATTACAATCCATAGGTGATTTTTTAATTGGTATATCTAATAATTGACCATTTCCAATTTGATGATGATTTTGATCTATATAATGATTTTGATGATGCATTAGTCCATTACTATTTAAACTAGTTGGTACTGGATAAAATTCCAACATTTTAATATAAATATTTTTATATATAAAAATTTAATACTTTTGAACACTATTTAAAAAATATTATCTAAAAATATTATAAATTTGTTACACTTTCTAATCGTATAATTATTAAACACTTTCTATATATATTTAAAATCACGTTAAAAGAAAATTTCAGAAATTAATTTTCCAAAAATAATTATAATTAATTAATTATTTATTAATATTTCATTCTGCAGTACAAAAAAAAAAATTATATTTCAAATTTTATCCAAAATATTTCGACATTACACGAAAAAATTATTATAAATTTTTGTTTACAAAAAAATCACCAAGAATTTTTATATTTTCGTAATTTATTCGACAAGAGTAAAAATTTTATTTTGTCACAGAAAGAAATTTTTCTCTATTATATCACATCCGACAACTGCTAAATACAAATTGCATGTGATCAACTGATCAAAATAGAACCACTTACTTAACCCTAAAATAATATCATCAACAAAACAAAACAAAACTTTGCTCAAAAAATTATCAAAACAAAAACCAAAAAAAATTTATTATTGACTGTCAAACCAAATGGAAATTTGTTGTCATTGTGCTCTGGAAATTAAAATGAGGGCTGAAACTGCCCCTAAATTATTTTTTTATTTTATTGTGAGAGAAATTTTTTATTGGTTTGCGCATGACCAAATTGATTACAAAAATATCCCAAATAAAATTATCATTGAAAATCCCCCCAAAAGAAAACAGCAAAATTTCCATTTGAATGTTTTTCCTATATTTTTTGTTTTTGGTTTAGGAAAAATGTTAGAAAACTCCGCCTATAAAATATTTTGATTGGTTTAAATCTTCCCCTAAAACTCCCACCCCATATTTATTTCATTTTTGTTATACTCTTTGCAAACGTGCGTCGTACGTATACGTAGTATATACATATATTTTCCACCATTTTTGCGGCATTTGTGAGAGCATAAAACCAAACTTCATACAAACAAAATTATTAAGGACATAATTTAAATTTTTTTTTCATATGCGGATAAAATGTATTTTTTGTTTTTGTGTGTGTTTGTAGTTTTGTTTGGAATTGTGCATATTTTCATAAAGGATATTACGGATTTGATTATTTTGTGCGCTGCCAACAACAAAATATCGTTATTTTATAGGAAAAGGATCAAAAACGAAAAAAAAAAATAACAAAAAAATAATTAAGAACAGGATAATATCAAGTAAACAAGTCATGCAGGATAACAGGTCCTTTATACAATAATATTCTTTTAACAATTTTCCTCTTAAAGAGTACATTCTCATTTAATATTAAGCTTTTTCGTATAAGAAATTCACTTTTTTTTGCCGTCTTTTTTTATATATATACACAAATGCACTTATAATTTTATGTGTGTGTGTGTGTATGAAACAACATAGAAAAAAATGGTGGTTTCAATGAAATACATTGGACATTTTGTATTACTTAAATATATGTATATAAAAAAAAGTATTAGAGATACAAACACAAAAATAAAAGTAAACAAAACAACAACAACAACAAATATCTTTCAGGATCATGATTATTCCTTGAGGCGTTTTTGTCTTTTGAAGTTTTCTGTTTTGTTTCTTTTTTGTTGAAAAAAGTTTTATGGTTCATTTTTTTTTTATTATTATTATTTTGTTGAGAAAAGTTTCCTTTTTTTTTTTTGGTTCGATGATGAGAAAAAGGATATAATAATATATGTATAAAAAAAACTTTTTTATGTGTCGCGCATTACTAAAAGGACATTTCTTATTTATTTATATTTTTTATCTTTGTTTATTTTTCTATGTCACCATGTGAACTCGTGTTAGATGAAAATCTTTTGATTTTTATTTAGATATTATTTCTATATATTACAAAAAATATTGAATATCCTTTTTTATATATATTTATATATATGTATACGTAAATTTTTTTTTTCGAATAAAATTTACAATTCAGTAAAGATGTCGAAAACATATTGAAAATCTATGATTATATTTTTGTTTGGTACAAGAAAAAAAACATCTTTGAAATTTTACTTTAGTCAAAATCATTATGTGAAATATTTCTGTGTGTGGATGCCAGGACATTTGTGAAGACAAAATATAGTTTCCTTTCTTTAAAAAAAGAATGTTTAAATGGAGAGAATATGAGTTCGTATAAATAACAAAAAAGGAATAATCTATAAAGAAATTGAACAGAAAGAGAATACAACTTTATGAAAGTAATTCCTATATATAAAGTTAGAGGAATAAAGATTTAAACTTTCAATAAAATTTATTGATTTTCTTTTGCGAAAATGTATAATAGCAAAGGATTTTTTTTTTAGACAATTTACTAATTTATATTTTTGTGAATTTCTATGTTTTTACTCATTTTGAAGTATTAATAGAAAATAATTTAATAAAAATTTAGTTTAATTTAAGAGCTTTATAGTTTTGATAATTTTAATTTAACTATATATTTCATGCAAATGATAGAATTTATACTAGTAGATGTAATATTTAAGTTATACATATCATTGAACCATAAATTGATACAAATTATCTTAATTAAATAAATTGAGTTAATAAAATTTAAAAAACATTTAGGAATCTTAAAATATTTAGTATATATATAATACTTTAAATTTTAAATAATACCAATTTATACTTGATAATTTAACAATAATTAGCATTAAGGAAATGAAATATAAATATTGAAATTTTTTTGAGTAGTTTTAATTTGAGATAAATATCTTGAAAGTTAAATTAATTTCTAATTCTACTAATTTCTTCATTCCCCTTGACCCATAGTCTTAAAAGTGCACCATTCAAAATTTATTATAGCAAATTTTTGTTGCCATAAAAGTTAAATTTAAATAATTTTTGAATCAATAAAATTTAACAATTTACGTCATAATTTTATTCTGTTAATTATATATAATTAGTTCGTAAATACGTAAATACGTAAAATTTTAAATTTGTATTATAATTAATATTGAAAATATGATTTGAATTTAAAACAAATACAATTAATTCCTTTTAACATTTCAATCTCAGTACGCAAAAATAATTCCTTTTATTCAATTTTCAAACCACAAAAAAAAAAATTAATCAAAAACCATCAAAAATGTCGTTATATAAAATAAAAATAATTGACAAATTATTTACTCGTTAAAAATTATTTACAAAATTTATATATAGTATTTCGTACGTCATATTTTTTTTATCCATTTTCAATTAACCAAAAAAAAAAGAATATTCCATTGAAAATGATTCTTTTTATCTTGTTCAATTAATTTGACTGACTATACTATAACAATATAAAATATGCAAATAAACACAACATAATTATTATGATATTTTATTTAATAATGAATAAACATTTATTTATATTATATCTTATATTTTCTCTTTTTACTCTCAGTTTGTAAATAAACAATTTTTGCTCTGTTTCTGTTACATAAATAAAAAAATTTCGTATCCAAAACATTATAAAAAAAAAATTGTCGTTAAATTTTCATGATTAACTAAAAATCGTCTGAGATTTATTACTAATTTGTTGGTTTTTTGATATATAGTTCCGAAATTAATGAATCAATTTTGTGGATAGTAACTTGTAACATTGTAACATTTTTATATTAAATTAGTCTTTCTACAATTCAAATTGATCTTATCTGGAAATAAAGATTAACAAATGAATTTGATTTAATAAATGGTAAAATTTGAGTTGTAAAAAGACCAATTTTTCCTGAAACGAGACAATTTCTCAGACTGGACCACAACTAATGTAAAAAAATATCATTTGATTAAATTGTATTTATTTTGACACCAAAATCAAATCAAAACATTTTATGAATACCAAAAAAATTTCGAAGACGGATATCATTTTAAAAGTCATAAAAACAAAAACATATAAACATAATTATTAATGTTTTGGATAAGAGGATGAGACTATAATTTTATTTCAGTTTTTTTTGTGTATATATACAACTAAATGGATTGAGACTTATGTTTAAAATTGAATTTAAAGAAATGAAAATAAACAATTAAGGGAAAATTAAATAGTCCTTAAAAAGGCATAATATACTCTTCTTCTTTTTTTTTTTTAAACATCTGCGAAATCATGATTCCACATAACAATAATAATCATTTAGTTCATATAATATAAACTGGAATTGATGAAACTTTAAGTATTTATAAATCCTTTATCACATATTTTTCAGAGAGAGAAAGGGGTTGATTTTTATTTATTTATTTTTTTTTATTTTGAAAATCTAAAATTAGCCAATTTTTATTAGATGGTTCGTACACTCGTACACTTATCAGGCTATTTAAAAAAAATATTTTTTGGTATATATGAAATCAGTTTTTGTGTGTTTATCCACTTGAAAGTCAAAAGGACATATTAAATAATAAATCCTAAAAGAATTGTCTAGAAATAAGGGATATACATATATATATGTATATAATTTTTTATTTCATTTTCAAGGATCTATAAAATGTGGATGAATCAATATAGAAAAATGAGAAATACTCCAGACAAGAGTGAGAGTTTATTAAGATTGTGTGATGAGATGAATTTTTTGTAAAAAAAAAAAACAAATTTGGCTCGAGTCAAAATTTGAACTCTGCAACTATTATTATATCCCAGATAAAGTTTATATTATTTTTTGTAATCCAGTTGTGACATTGGATGAAGTTTTTTTTATCTGTGGTAGTTTTTCAATGAAAATAAATACTCAGCGGGTGTAAGTAAAATATCCTATAAACCGAATAAGAATATTTATAAAAGAAATATTTTTTCAGTTAAGTACCTGCGTTTAGCCACCAAAAAAATAATAATAATTTTCCAATTATACTTTTCTCAGGTTAGTTTTCAAGATTTAAAAGCTTTTCAACAAAATTTTATCTTAAATTTCGAAATGATGAAGCCTTCAAGGTATATTTTTAATGGGGTTCATTGAATTTACATAATGTTAAATTTAATAATCTCTCTACATATTATTATATGTTATACCTTTATTTGTAAGTATTAATAATATCAAGGACAAACTTAGTTTTGTTAGTGTAATAAATCCTTTTTTATTTAGATAGAAATTTCTAAACCAAAATTTGTATAAACATTAATAAATATAATGTTTGTGTGTTTTGTGCAAAACCAGATGAGAAGACCTCATAAGGTGATCTTATATGGGGCACCGAAAAATTTTCATATTACACATCAATGAATTATAATAAAGGATAATTTGAACAATAACAATAACAAAAAGGATAGAGATGATTCAACCATTTGAAAATTACCTAATTTTGATAATATTGAATTTTATTTTTCTTATTTGTATTGTTGTGGTTTTATAATATAAATGTCATAAAGGATATCTAAATTAGAATCATATATAAAAAAGGATATTTAAGGAGAGGTTTTGGTTAAAAAAAAATTTTTATTTAAATGTGTTTATAAATATTTTTAGAGATTTTTTGTCACGGTTAAATGATAACTCAAGTGTTTTTTTCTATTATAAATTATTGTTTTATGTAAAAGGATATTATTTGTTAAATGCCAGTTGAATGATTTTTGTTACAGAAAAGGTAAAGAAAATAAAAATGGAATTTAAAGAACTATAAGATAAAAAAATGATAATATTTCATTTAAGAAAAGTATAGAGACTTTCCAAGTACTTGAACTTTGAAATGGAAAGAAATTACTTTTGTGCTGGTTGCCATTGGTGTTTCGCAATAAAAAATTAGAAATAATTATAAATTTATTTAATTTATTTAGACTCAACTGTCTTTGGGTTGTGAAATTAAAAAAATAAATATTGCCTAAAAGTTGTGGCTGTAAAATGGAAATATTAACATAAACATTTCTTTTTTAGTTAAAATTCTAAAAGGTATAAATTTTCGCACCTCTTTAAAAAATTTTTCCCATTTTTATTTTAGTGCTCTTAGCATGGACTACAAAAATTATGATAAGTGTTTTTTTTTTTCAAATAATTAGAAAATGTATAGTAAATTTAACATTACAATATGTTCTTCGGATTTCTTCTATAATAATTATCCTTAATTTATATTCATTCAATGGTCCGAAACCAACCCCCCCCATTAATTATTTCACAACATTACTTTTTCCTCTTTTATTATTTTGGTTTAAAAAAAAAGGGCACAAAAAAATAATTATAATCTATTTAACATTTTTTTGTAATTCAATTTTCACTTTTAAAAAGTCATTTGTCCATTTCAACTTTGCAGTGACATGGAAAAATTAATGTTTCTTACTAAGTTAAAAAATAAAGAAGAAAAATATATAGAAAAATAGTTAAACAACAGTGAAAATAATCAAGGAAAACTTTAAAGTCTGAAAATGAAAAAAAAAAGTACTTTAAAAAAAATTTTACGAAAAGTTTAAAAAATAAAGACAAAATTCGTCGTTTGAAATAAACATGAAAAATTTTCGAAAAAAAATTTCAGAACGTGCAAGGAAAAAGTTACAGTGTTTTTGGTATTGTAACATAGAAAAAGTAGCGATTTTTATTTTTATCATTCTGAAGAAAAAAATAAGGAAAATCTATGGCAACATATAAAAATATATAAATAATTAAAACTTAAAGGACTCTTCAGGATTTTATTTTCTAATAAGTCAAAGAAAAGTAATAAAATTTAACTAAATTATTTTTTCAACGAATCATTTTTTTTTACATTTTTAGATAAAAACCAAGCTGAATATAACTTGTAGTGGTTCGGGTTACTGTCGATTATAATTATAGTTATTCACCTTTCATTGGTGCTGTCGAAAACCAAATAATATTTACAAGAATTTTGTGGCCTAATATTGGCAGTTGTAAAAACTATAATTATATATAAGCCAACCATGGAAAATATATAATTATATATAAGCCAACCATGGACAATATACAATATTTAGTGGGATGAATTACTCAAACCTACCTTTCTTCCTCAAAAATTAATAGATTCACCAGGACTTCAAAGTTGCATGTATAAGCAAACATACATTTAAGCCTGATGAGGAGCAGCTCACGAAGTCGCAGTTCAATATGCGACTCATATGAGCTGTAGATGATTTTCAGTTGATGCTAAAGTGAGCTACAGTTTAACATTTCAATAAATTTTTTTTTATACATTTGACTATCAACTCAAAGTTTTTACAGTGTTTAAATATAAAATAATTATAATTGACAATTCAGTGCTGTGAGATGAAAAAGTCACAGCTTGCCTTAATCGTAACTCATGAGCTGCAGATAAAATTTCAACCTTTCTGATTGGTTAAAAATCATTTAGCTCATGAGCTGTGACTCATGATCTATACAACTGAAAATCAGGCTTTAATAGTTATTTTACATCGATAAACGACAATGACAATTTTACATTCTGTTCGTATCTTTAAAAAAAATTTACTTTAAGTATTATTTCATTTTAAATCTACTTCATTTTATTTACGTTGTCCTATTTTATTCAAGGATAATCTTCTTATATTTACAACAATAAAAAAAAATATAATATGAAAATTTCATTTTACCGAAAATTCTGTTTGTTATTCAAATATCATTTTGTCGTTTTTTTCTTCTTCTTTTTTTTCGAGTCCTTTTTTTATATTTTATATGCCTAACAAAAACATGTCCTCCCTAACACATATATAAAATATAATATCCTTTAAAAATATCTAATACAAAAAATAATATAGGATATAATATTATAAACGTTTGATGATGAGAAATCTTTTAGGTAAGCAAAAAAAAAAAAAGAATTAATCCATCTTAGTCCTTGTTAAAAAGAATTTTTGAAAAGAATAATATCAAAGTTATAATATCATCCCAGGAGGTGGAATTACTGTTATAAAATATGCTTACTTACTATCCTATCCATCAAGGCAATCTCTCTGTTAAAGCTTTTCAAAATTTCCTATACATAAAGAGTATTGTATATTTCCAATATGGTGAATGGATGGAGGTATGGGCGGCAATTGAATTCTTTAACATTAAACTATATCGTTATAGATGAATATAGGATTTTAAGGATTTATCTTTTATATAATACTTTGTTCGAATATTTTCAATTTCGTTTGCCCGAAAGGAAAAAAAAGCTTATTTCTTTTTTTTCATTTTTGTTGTTTTGTTTGTTTTCTGATATGGATGAAATGAAGAAACATGTCCTTTTTAATAAACCTGTTTGAACAGCATACAGTAAATCAATATAAGGTTTTTTTCTCTTCTATCCAAATTTAAACTGTTTTTTTTTTGTATAACCATATAAGAGTTTTACCACCCATTGTTTGTTTTGTAAAAATTATTTATGGTAGAGTGATAAAGAAAATGGACGAAATTAATGAATGAAAATTATTTTAAAGATCAAGAAATTTTTTATGAGGAAATTGAGAATATTTTAAGTCTTAATAAAAAAAAATTCTTTTAAAGTTTTTTTTTTTTGAAATTATGTTGTGTTTTTGATTTGAAGGATAATTGTACAGATACTTAGAATATGAAGATGTCGCACTACGAACAAATCTATATTATTGCTAAAGCTAAACTATTCCAGTTTTAGTATGGTCATTCTGACCATTCTGACCATGATTATACTAGGTTACATATGAGATAGGGCTCGTATTCCTTCCTAACCAAAGAAAAAAAATTAAATACAGAATAATTTTCAATAATTTTGAGAAATATTTCAGATACATAAATATTAAGAGATTTTGGAATAAAATTTAAGGAAGCGGGTTCCAATATTATAATAACCCGCGAAGAAAAATTTAAAATTTCGCATTTGTTCTACATGCAACTTCTTATTATTATTTTATATTCTTTGACAAAATTCTTCTTTCCGCATTCATTACTTAATTCTGGGCTGCACTAAAAATAGTTTACTGCATAATATTTGCTTTTTAAATTCTTCATATTGGAAAAATTAAGTGCAGTATGAAAGAAATTATTGTTTATTTACACACGTATTTGTAGAAACCCCTTAATTTCAATATATACACTTATATATCCTACATCACATTTTAAATTGACTTTTGCGTACAAAAATTTGTATCCATCGATTCAACCAATTTGTCTACTATTTTTTTTATATATATGATATTCATTATTGTCTTCAGCTTAACATTAATTTGGTAAATTCTGTAATTTGTAACCATTTTAACCATTTTTTGTTATGGTTAAATATCTGATGGTATTATATTAATCAATAAAAAAGGATGTCCTTCAAATAGTTTTAATAAAATTGACGTTTCTCTGGTAGTATCACAAAATATATTAATGTTTAATATTTAGTTTTGATATTTTATGAAAATTTAATTAATTTTTTAAAACTTAAATTAAATTTACAAGATTTTTGCCCTTTTACCTTGAAAGTAAATAAATTAAAGTAGATAAAAATTATTATATTAAGTAACAAAATCATGTTCGTAGATTATAACACGACAATAAAATAAGTATTATATTATAAGTTAATTGTAAAAATAAATCGAATTAAAGGCAATAAAATGAAAAAATGAATTTTATGTAAAAAATTTTAATAAGATTATTTTTTCTTTGTACATTTTTTATCTAACCTAATCTTCTTTTTACTTACGAATTAGCAAAAAATAGAAAAGAAAAAAGAATATTGAAAATTTTAAAATATAAAAATAAATTTAAATATATGAAAAGAAAACTGAAGTAATTTTTCATCCAAAAATTACATGAAGTAGAAAATTTTCTTTGAAGAAAATAATTATTTAAATAAAATTATAGCATAATATGAGGACAACATACACGGCTATAATTTAAGTCATATTTTTTTTTCAATTTAAACATTTTTCAATTTACGCAACACTTTTTGAGTAAGATCACAAACTAATAAACTGTATACAGACGATTATATTAGAATACCATTTTTGTCTACAATTTTCTGGCTCCATAAAGAGAAAAATGATATATTCTGGAAAAATGTAGAATGAAAAGTAGAGAAATTCGTCGCTCTCTTTACTTTTTGTTCTACATTTTCTACATTTTTCCAAAATATATCATTTTCTCTCTTTGTGGAGCCAGAAAATTGTAGACAAAAATGGTATTCTAATATAATCGTCTGTATACAGTTTATTAGTTTGTGGTAAGATTTGAGATATTAGAATTTTATCTCTTTAGGCATTGACTAATAATAATATATAGACTTATAAAGTAGAACAAAAAAAATTTCCACTTTCTGATTTGAGTTTCCTAATCTAATGTAAAAAATCAACGTTCAACGTGCGTTTTTTGTTATATATTTTCGTTAGATTAGGAAAGGAAATATTTATGTATGAATATGAATGACTAATATGAGAGCATGCGTGAGAGGATAATTTTTTTTATATTGAAAAAAAAAACGGATTTTTTTGTTTTCGCATATATGATTGTATTGTATAATCTTATATGAATAGTTTTGTTGGTATTCGTACAATTGAAAATTTTCTAATTCATAAATAAATTCTAATTTTCAATTTTTAGCAAAAAGAAAATAGTTTCTTCTATATTGTAAGAATAGTACAGGCGTTTGGGTATTTTTGGTAATAGTGATTAAAAAATGGGAATACATTTAAGAATAAATTAGAAGTTTTTTAAAAGGAATTAAACATGTTTAGAAATATGTATTTTTATCTTTTCTAAATTGAATTAATAAATTTTCAATTTCAATTCAACTTTTTTCAAATTAAATTAAATTAAATCTAACCAAATTTTAAAATATAGTTTTAAAATTTATGAATATAATATTGTATAATCAGAAAATATTATTAATTTATTGAATATATTGTATAATCATAAAATATGCAATATATTTTTTAATCGATATTACCAAAAATACCCAAACGCCTGTACTATTCTTACAATTATTTATTAAGAAACTATTTTCTTTTTGCTAAAAATTGAAAATTGGAATTTATTTATGAATTAGAAATTTTTCAAATGCACGAATACCAACAAAACTATTCATAAATATATACAATACAATCACATATATGAGAAAACAAAAAAAATCCGTTTTTTTTTTCAATATAAAAAAAATTATCCTCTCACGCATGCTCTCATATTAGTCATTCATATTCATACATAAATATTTCCTTTCCTAATCTAACGAAAATATATAACAAAAAACGCACGTTGAACGTTGATTTTTTAACTTAGATTAGGAAAGTCAAATCAGAAAGTGGAAATTTTTTTTGTTCTACTTTATAAGTCTATATATTATTATTAGTCAATGCTTTAGGTCTGTGATTATTGAATAAATTATATTTTTATTTACTATCTCATCCAGAAAATACAAATTTTTAACAGTGTAGAAAAATGGACAACACTATTAATATTAATATTATATTTTCAAATTCAATGCAAGGAGTTAGTAAGTTTCACATTTCAACAAAAAAGATATTGTAAATAATCAAGAAAATATTCATAATTTATTGAGTCGTTATATAAAAATAGCCCTCGTCCTCGAAGACCCTATACCCTATAGTAATATACGATATTGATGGAAATGCAATTACCCAACAAGGAGGAAAAAGTGATAAATCACCTAAAATCGTATAATGGAGCACAAATCAAAAAAGAAACTTTTAGTGAAATCTGTAACATATTAGAAATATTACTCCATGATGTACCTACTTGTATATGCCTCCAGGCCTTAGTCGAATGAATAGAAAGATGAATAAATCGAAATAATGAAACCAACCTTACGTTACATTATTCTAAATTATTTCGAAATTTGGTGGCTAAAAGTGAACTGACGCGTCAGTATGATTATGATTTTTTGGTATAGCTGATCTGAATGAGTGATGTTCCTTTGAGTAATTCATATTCATTTTCAATGAATATTCATAATGCAAAATTGAAATTGCTTTGAAGAGATTGTTTTACCCAAGAATCATTTATTAATATGCAGTCAAAAAGGATATTTACTAAAAGGCGTCCTGTAAAAAAAAACAATAATTTTTTTTTTAATATTTCTATCGATAAAATTGAACTTTTAAAATTTTGCTTTGTGGTTAAAATTTAAAGCTTTTTTTATTAAAAGTATACCAGGAAAAAAATTTCAAATATTGTTTTTCATTCATAAATAATTTTCTAATGCGGTTTTACCAGAAAAATAAATATACATAAATATACATTATATGTATGTATATAAACGCGATTCCTTTGAGATCATTCCAATATAAATTTCCAATTCAATAATCAAAAATTGTTACAATTTTAGAGAGGCTGAAATACCAGGCAAAAAAAAAATAGTTGCAAAAAGCAATATCAAAAGTTCAAAATTGAAAATTAAAAAAAAAAGGGTGATTCCATTTTATTTTTATAAAAAGAATTCTATTTCAATTTTAGTGAAATTTTGTGGAAAATTTTGTATATAAAACTGAGTAAAATTTTCGCGAAAGGAAATACATATTTGTTTTTGTTATTGTTTTGCTAGGAGAACTTCAAAGGATTTTGCAACCAGAAAAAGATGTGGGAGTAAAAATATTCTCTATACTATATCATAGTTTTTTTTTATGTATACCACAAAATTAGGAATTGTAGATAAAATCAAAAATATCAAAGTTAAAAATGTTACAAACATTTTTTTTTCAAATAGTAAATGATAAAATTTCATTTACTAATTTTTTGTTGCGAGATATTTAAATAAATTAACAAAAATCTTAGCCTTGGACTCAGGCATAGATTTAATTAAAAAAAAATATTCTGGAATTTTTTTTATGTTTTAAAATATTCATTCAATCTTATTTAGCTAAACCAGCTAAATGTACAAAATTTACGTAAATCTTTTACCATCATAAAAGCAGAGCCAAAAAACATGGTATCTTTCGTAAAAGAATATACAATTTTTTTTTTGTTCATTCCTCATACTCTAAGGATTTTGTTTTTTTTTTTTCTTCTGTGTGTTATATTAAAAGTCCTGTCTGTCTACGCTGATAGATGAGCATAGAAACGAAAAAAAAATGTATTTTTTTTTATCCGAGTGATGGAGAACTTTTATAGATGGCATAGGATTTTTATTTATATTTTTCATATATTATCCTAAAGAATTTTTGTAATGTTTCTTTTTAGTTTCCATGTTGAATCAATCATAAGTTTAACATTCCCTTCAAATCCGAAAAATGAAAACAAATATTTGTGGATTAATTTTAATGGAAGTGACAGTGGTTTAGTGTCGATGCTGCAATACTTATACATGATTTCGTTGAATCGATTCAGGATCTTGTGATCCTCTTCATGATTACAAAAGAGTAAAAATTATGGTAGTTTAATTTTAAGAACGATAAACATACTAGCGATGCGAGTATACTTAATTCCTGACAATCATTGATTTGCTATTGATTTGTAGATTCTCCATTATAATGGAACTCTACTATAAAATCTCAAATTGCTACAGAATGTCGAAGAAATGCCTAATTGTCAGGCTTAGGCTGATATCGGACTACTGCACTAATAGCAGCACTCCATATCAAAAACGTTATCCTTTAATATTCAAAATTTGTAAAAAGCATTTTAACTTAAGTATATAAATAATGTAAACAAATTATGCACTGGACCCCATACTATCTGGAAAATCTAAAAAAATATGTTTTTTTATTTTCTGCATTTTTTTCGAGAATAACAACAAGGATAAATGAGCTTTTCTTGTTATTATTATTTTTTTTTTCTGTTAACAATTCCCAGCTAAACTACCACTTAACTTTCGAAATAATGTTTTCTATATATTTTGCAATGAAACATATACCAAAAAGAGTAACGACGATTCCATCTTTGTGAAAACTGTTAGTATCTATTTTTTTATGTATGTATATTATTTCTGGATCGGAACGAAACGTAATATACGACTTAGCAATAAGCGCGTCGTGAACAAATTTATTTATATTTATTTTTCTGTTTTTATCTTTCTATGCAAATAAATACAACATTTTTTTTAACTCCTTACTAAAGCATAGAAGAGCTTATAAAAACGAAGAATTATAGAAGGCATTTACTTCTGTCGTTTATTAGTACTCATTTTTTTTATTTACGTTTACATATAAAAGAAACATTTATTTTATAGTAAAACGGTTTAAAAAAGTGTACTTATAAATTATATTTTGTTGTGAGTTGTGATGTAATGCATTTTAAATTTACAGATATTTAGCAGAAAATTAACATGACAAGTTGTTAAATAAGTGAAAATTGAAAATTGTAAATAAAACTATAGAGTATAGAGACTATCGGTAATTTCATTTGATTTACACTTTCTTACAATCTCCATAAATAGTATGAAAAAGCGTGATTCAAAATAAATCGCTGTGATCTGTGATATATATTTCTAAGATCCAAAGATTTAGACATTTGTACACATTGGTTTATAATGCGAAATTAAGGTTCAGTTGCATAGTCCTCAATATAATATCTATTTAATATGTAGGATCTTAATTGTTATATTAATTAAACGATTGTCCTCCACTCAACTATGTACTAATATAGTTTTAACAGTGATGTCAAACAAATTAAACTACCACAACCTCCTCTCAACGTGATATCCTTTCAATATATTTCAGTTTGTTACCAATCGAAAGAATAACAATCATTAAGTAAATGTGTAGATTGAAATATTATAAACTATATATAATAATATTCCAACATTTAAGAAGTATTAAATTTGCCCATTAAATCCTTTACCAACAAAACCCCAGAAACCTTTTTATGCAACTTTCCACTATGTTCATTTTTTGTGAATAATTGTACACACTTGAAATTTTCATTTCAATTTCAGCTTTTTTAATATTTCTTTTTCCTTTTTCCTTTTATATTAAGTATGTATAAATATATTCTATTTTTTTTTTACGAAATATAAAATTGCATTTTAAGAGGATAATGATTCCCTAGTAGACATTCTTTAATCTCTGGTATAAGTAGGTTCTTCAATAATACAGAGATAAAATTTATATTCTATACAGAGAGTTTATTTTCAGGATATTTAAAAAAATAATTTTTTTTTAAACATTTAAAACGTAATATTAACAATTAAAAACATAATAAATTGAAATAATTTTTCCAGGAAAAGTTATAAAAAAAAATCGTTTTTCTTACCCTTTGTATTTATTTGGCAAAGGGCGTCAAAATTATTTATCATTTTGTTTTTTTTTTGTATATGATTGTCGTCTCTCACGGGAAAAATCAGTTATCAACCCTTGAGATTTTCAATATTTATATATAGTAAACTTATCATCATTCCATTTTTATAGTCCATATGTTTACAAAACAACAACAAAAATATTTTTTCCTAGATTTTTATCTCAATGCAAACACGAGACTTCTATAACTTTCAAATGAAAACATAGTAGAGGTAATAACTTTTTTTCAATTTTTTGGGTAAAACTACTATTTATGTTGCAAGCGAAGGCATATTAAAATTGATCATGCCAAAAAGATAAACAATTATTGGAGAAAATAGAACAAAAAAAAAGGACATTCCAAATATTGTTTGCCAAATATAACAATTATAAATGAATTTTATTTGTTTTCAGTCAATTTTGTTGTTTCTATAAGTTTTGCACAAAATTGGTTTGATTGCACTTCAAAGTAAACAAAATAAAAATCATGGACATGAAAAATATCCTTGAATGTGAATAGTTTTTTTTTGTTCGAATATTTATTGACAAACGAAAAAATTTTGTAATTTTCTTTTTATGTTTTGTTACAGAGGGAGAAATACTTTTTCGATTGAAATATAGAAAAGAAATTTTTGTTATATTTTTCAGATTTAAAGACAATTTTAATTTTAGATATTATGTAAGTTCTAATGGTAATATTTAGTTTTCTTATGTCATATTTATATTATTCAAATATGTACTGAAATATATTGTTTAAAATAATAAGTAAAATTATGTTTGTCCTGTTCCGAAATATAGTTGTTTCCGGTACTAAAACCAAAAAATTTAAGATTTACTGGTACTAAAAACAACTACGTACAACTTGCATCTAGTAAAAGTACGGATATCTTCCCTTGCATTGTTAATATAGTACTTTTCTTAAATTGTTTGTTACTATAATCTGTAATGCATTAAATTCATTTCTATTATTTGCATAAGTAATTCCTGAAATATATTTTTCAATTTTAATTTTAATAAAACTTAAATAGATATAAATTTTTTTCTTTAACTTCGTAAATATTTGTATAATATTACATCTAATCGATTTTTACTCCCTAAATTTTTCTGATTTCAAATTTCAATAAGACTAATCAAATATATATAATTAAAAGAAGTTGTTAACGTTTTAAACTCATCACAGTAAAACATTTTTAATTTTACCACCTGTGGATAGTAATAAAATATAATACAGTTTAAATATTAAATTTTACTGACTGATGCCAAAGATTATATCATTTTTTTTAAATGGTATTCAGAGTTAAAAATTGCAATTGATTTTTAAATTCAACTCTGTGAAGTTTTTTACAATAATGAAGAATCCTTTTCTTTTCTATGTTAACTTATTAAATTAATTTTTCTCATATGAATGATTTAAGGGTTGATATTTTATTGGAATTTTAATTTCTATTTGAAAATTTCAATATATAAATCGAATTTGAAATTAATTCAAGTTAATTAAATTAAACAATTAAATTGCAATAATTAAACAGAATTTCCAGATCATTTTAAGCATAAATGAAATAAATATAGTCTTTGCTTTTAATTTTCAACAATTTTCTTGTAGTTTTTTGTTAATATGTATACTTAAGGTGTATGGTAATAGTTGCGATTTTCTGTCGCCTTATTATATTCTGTATGAAGTTTGGATAATCAATTTATCTTCATTTTAATGTGATGAATAGATTTTCTAATCAATTTAGTTGTCATCATTACGGAGAGAATTTGTAAGTACCAGCAAATGCTTAAAACTGCAGATAGTTTCCAAAAAAAAAACCCTACACATTTCCTTTTATTATGTAAATGTACTATTATAATAATTAATGCTTCTATAAAATAAGGAAACTTTATTTTCCTGCCATCAAAAATTCGTATATGAATATCCTTTAAATCACCTGTGGATATTTTAATCATATATATAGTTTAAATATTAAATTTTCAATGCCTCATACCAACTATATTATATGTATAAAGGATTATATCACTTTATTAAATTGTCTATATATACCTTTAATAACAAGGGCTAATAAATTTCTATTCTATAGATAATATCAAATGAAACTTATACAATAATAAAGAATCCTTTTATGTTTTTATACTTACCAGTGAGTTTTGTTATTTTTCTCATATATCAATCCGCGTGTGATTCTCTAAAAATATATTCAGACTTGAGGGTGAATAGATTTTTTTTTTTAATATTTTTTTATTTACTCAAAATATTGACACGAGTCTTTTTTATTTTTTGATGATTTATAATATCATATAAACAATTTTAAAAGAGATAGTAACAAAATATGGTCACGTGCCTCTAAGGATATTTTTTTTTAATACATATTTATATTATTAAATAGCCGCTGGTATATAAAACTATATATACAATATCAACTTGTTAGCTTTGAATTTGTAACAATAAAAATGATTTTGCACTGATTTAAAAAAATCATTTTTCAGGGTAAGTTACATAGTATATATAGTAAGTTTTGGTATAATACTTATTATGTATATATTAGAATTGGAAATCACTTATGGATGGGCACTTGTTCCTTGTTTATAAAATTCATTGAATTGTTTTTTTTTATGGTCTTGGAAATTTTGTTAAGTAGAATCACGTGTCAATTGTAAATGATATTAATATACATATTACATATATATAAAAAATAGTAAGAATCGTTTAAGTAAAATGATAAATTATTCATTTGGAAATAATTTTTGAAAATTTTAGTTAATTTAACTGGTAAAAAAGAAAACATTATTGAAGATTGAATTTAAAATGATGAGTACACTATATAATATTTAATTTAAATTTTTATTATTTTTTTTGTGGTACAGTAAAGCCTGGGAGATAAATAAGTAAATTTGAAGGACTATATATTACTTTAATAAACATTTATAGATAATTAATTCAATCTGAATTTAATTTAATACAAAAGGATATCTCGAAATTTATTGGACTTTTCGAGAATCAGCTGGTAAAATATTGAAATTTTATATAAGCATCATTAATATTCGATTTTCTTTAAAACTGACAACATTTATCATTCATATTACCTTATTGTTTCGATTCTATATATTTATATTGCTTCTTTACCACTGAAAATGTGTAATTTTTAGATCTTTACTTTTGTATAAATCCTGAAACTACTAACCATAGCTTGTCACTTAGAGTTTTCCAGATTTTCTAATACGATTTTTAATGCAAGTTTCGTAAAATTTGTTCTCCAAAATTCTGTAAGAATCACAGCAGAATTGACAATTGACAGATCTAAACCAATTCAACTATGTAAAACAGTCTTATCATTTGCCTATTTAGCTATATGTAGTTCAATTAAAGAATATTAATAGAAAAATTACCCGGTAATCATCTCGCCGAGATAAAGCAAATTATTTACCCAGAACTTTCCCTCCTAATTCACATGAGAGATAACATTAATAATAATGTTATCTGTAATATTTCTATAGTAAAAAAAAAAAAGGTGATGATCAAGGTTGAATTTGTGAAATATTACTCGGAAAAGGAATATTACTCGGTTTTCATTCAAAAATCTGTAATTTACGGACAGACTTAAACTTAAAAAACCTGCTATATCAATATGCTGCCGCCACTGTAGTCTTCTATATCCGGATATTATTCCTTTTCAATTTTAGTTAACTACATGCCCTCACTGTAACATCTATAAGTAAAATTATTTTATTTACTTTACATTTATAAGAAAAATGATTATAGGTTTTTTTTTAAAGAAAAGCTCGTCATTAATTTTGTATCTTGTTACAAAAATAAAAAAAAAATCAACACACACACACATACACATATAAAAAAATCATAAAGGACAAAGAAAAAGAATTATGTCAGGATAAAATAAAAAAATACAAGAAGAAAACAAATTGTTATTAAAAAAAATTTACAGCCTTGTTCGACGAAATACAAATAAGAACCTGAAGAATTTCAGGAATGTCATAGAGAGGCAGCAGCAGCAGCTATAACAATGAGGGTGATTTCCATATTACTAGAATATTTTCTTTCTTTTTTTTTTCATTTTTTTGTTGTTAGCGCAGGGAACATGAAAAATTTAGCAAGGTTATATGATCACGAGCAAAAAAGGGTCCTGTTTTACGCATTTTAGATTTTTTTTATGTAGACAACAGCATACCAAAATATTTTTATGGGGAAAGTGTAGTTATGTATATTGTACATATATACGATATTGAAAATGTTATAAATATATATATTTATTTGTTAGATAGATAAACGTCGAAGTACTCATATACAATTTAACAAAAAAAAAATGAAATCCTTTACAACCAAACAACAAAATAAAATATTCAGTATTTCATTTGAATTGTGAACATATTAGGTCTTGTGATAAATTCGATATGATGATGGAGTTAAAATGGTGAAACAAGAATCTACTACATATATACAACAAAACTTACCATAATATAATATTTCACCAAAACTAAAAGGAATATTTTCATTTCATTTTTGCCCCAAAAAAATTGTATTACATTTGCATTCAATTTTGTTAGTACGTAAAATGATGTTTGTAGTACCTATGGTTACACCATTAATACTTTTTTTTTTGGGAAAGAATTATTATTGTGTGTAATTGTTTGGAGGCATAACCCCTCGATTAAATCAAATTTTTGCCAATTCAATGATTTTTGTTTTTTTTTTTGTTGCCATTTATTCCGTTTTTGTACAATAATGAAAGAAAAAAAAATAATCAATTGTAATACGATGTAAATATTTGATAGAAAAAAAATTAAATTTTTTTTTTTTTTGTATATGCTTGGACGCCTAAAGGATATTCCAGGATATTCATTAAAAGTTTGTATTAATAAAAAAAAAATAAAGCTTAAGTATTTGTATATTTTGTTAGGAAATTGAAAAAATGGTAAATTAAATGTTATAGTATAAGGTATAAGCAAAACTTTTTAATGGAACTTTCTGCGATTTATATTAAAGGTAAATATTTTACGTTGTGTATATTTTCCAAATGTTTAGATCAAATTCATTATCAAAATTAATTAGAATCGTATTAATTATCACCGGTAAAGTATACCATATTTAGATTAGTGAATTTTGGTATTTCTTTACTGAATATATAAAAAATATTACCATTTAAGGATTAAATTTTTGTTGTTAGTTTGAATTTTAACAACTTTATTGAAATATTATTTCTATTTCTAAATTGAATAATTTCAAACTTTCTAATTTTTATTCTCTAAATTAAAATGAATGAATTGCAAATGAAATCTAAATGAATTGCAGAGCTGCCTAAATTAAGTGGTTTTATATTTTAGGAGCTGAAATGACGAATCTTTTTCTGTAAATGCTTAGCTCAAATTACTGAACATTTGTTGGTGTGTGTATAATTGATGTTATTCCTGAAAATACCGAGATGATTAAATTCGTTTCAAAACATTTAAAGAGCTTAGAACAGGAGAATTCTTAATATTTAAAAATCAATAGTCTAAATCCTTTAAGAAAAGGGAACCGTTAACGAACCGCCGGCGAAGTCTTTTGTTCATATATGGATTCGTTTACGAACCGGAAACGTAAATGTAAATGTTAGAATAAGAACAGTAGAAAAAAATCGTAACGCCAAGACTTCGCAAAAATCGGTTCGTTTACGAAACGACGCAACAATTCGTTTTGTATGTTTACGAATTGCTACGGCGGAAACGCCGCCAAATTCGGTACGTTTACGAACTGATTTTATTTCTGGAAATAAAAAATACGAAAAGTTATTTTTTATTTTCATGATGTAGTGTATACGTATAGATGGTTATGAGTATTGCAATATTCAACTTATACTTACTTTTATCATTAATTGAAAAATACAATATTTAAATTAATGTTATAATGGTAATATATGATAGAGGATATGGTGGCTAGAAGCCACTGAGTATGAACCACGAGTGTCGCATAGACTCATATACTGTTTTGAATTAAAGGTAATTAAAATACCTACATTTTGATGTAGTATACGTATAGTTATAGATGGTAATGAGTATTGCCATACTCTAATTGTACTTTCTTTTATCATTAATAGAAAAATACTATATTTACAGAGGATGAAGTGACTAGAAGCCACTGGGTATACGGTTCGCAAACGTTTCGTATACGGTTCGCCAAAAGCGATTTCGCTTAATTTACTTAAAGGCAATCTACCAAAATTTTATCCTGATAATATTAGTTTTAATTACACTTAGGTTTTTCATTAAAGCTTGATTCTTAAAAATCATTTATTTAAATATTACTGCCAGTGCTTTTAAATTATAAAAAATTGTTTCATATATATTTAATGAAAAATGTACTAAAATAAAAAATTCTAAAATAAATATTTATATTATTATATACTTTATATATTAAGAGTTAAATTAAAATTTTACTTATTTTCCGAAAATAAATATATCTCTAAAAATATTATGTCTATAAAAAATAGTATAAATTTAATGGGTAACTAGAGTTTGTTTTCTTTTCTCCATATAAAAGAGGGAAAGAACATTTTCATTATTTTTCTTTTAAGAAATCGAAAATCTTGTAAATTTTCTTGATTTGTTGTTGTTGTTTTTGCCAAAAGAAATAGAACCACTAGAACCACAAAAATAAAAACATTAAACTTTTTTGCATATAAACAAATTATTATAGAAGAGCATTAAAAAATAAAGGATATCAACTTTTCCACAAAAAAAAAAAAACTTTCATATATGTTATTTTTGTTGTTGTGGAATAGAATATAAAAACGGAAACCACAAAAAAGGAACTTCAAACATATTGGCTTTATATAAATATATTTGTTAAAAAAAAGTCTTTAAGTTTTTGGTATACAAAAGCGAATTTCCTGCTAACAAAACGAGCATATAAAAAACATCATCATTTTATGTACAACTTCTTCGTTTTTTTTAAGAAAATAAACAAAATTTTAAGAAAGAATATGGAAAAGAAGGAAAGTTTTTACAAGAATATGGAAAAGAAGGAAAGTTATGTAAAATCTAAATACCAACACAGTAAGAAAAATGGAAAAGGATCTTTAACAAACATTTATATGCAATAGTAAAAATAAAATTTTCTAATTTCCTTATCGGTATTTTTCGTGTTTATTATTATTACATTGAAGAAGAAGAAGAAGAAAAAAAAAACACAACACTAAAAGGAAAACATGTGAAAAATTGAATTTGAAAAATAAGAGAATTTTGAAAATTTTCTTATTAGGGTCATATTAAAGTTGAAAAATATATTTCAAGGGAAATTACACATGCATAGAAAATAAGGACACAAATACAACATGTTTCAATTTACATATACAACGCATGTTGATGATTATTCTATAATGGTGCCAACAGTGAAAAAGTACAAATTTTATTATTAAGCAGTTTTGGAAGAATTTAAAATTAAAATTATAAAAATTTTTGAACTAACAAAAAAGTGTATTTTATGATACTTTATGCTACTCAACAGATGGCGTATTTAAAACTCACAATAGTTTGTATAATGTATGAGATCTTTACGAAATAAGTAATTATCGTGGTCTGCTTATTGTCTAATGGAAACGCCAGTTAAACTAAACAACGAAGACAGCAACAAATGATACTTTTTTGAAAAGCAATTTGGCAATAATTCAAAGCAAATTTTGCAAATAGATTAACTGAACTGATTAGAAGACATATTTTATATTAATGCCAGTAAAACATTGATGAGTAAATTTATTTAATCATAAATTATATAAAATCCTTATTTCCATCCTTTACCTTAATATACCATATAAGACGATTTATTTCTTTTACTTCTTTTAAAATCATGTTGAAAGTATTAAACTTTTTATTTTTGTTAACTTTTTATTTTTGAACCCACAAGTTTGTTGTATATAATTTTGAAGATTTCCCGAAACAAAAAATATAAAAATTCTTATAATGTGTAAAAAATTATATGTTAAATTGTGAATTTCCTTTTTAAATAAAACAAGGAAAAAAAAACAGAAAATACAAATTTCATCAGGAAGGAAATTATATTCGTATATTAAATTCCGTTTCCATTTCACTTGTATTCATTCAATTGACTTTTATTTAAATGATTTTAAATCTTTAGACAATTAACTCGATCCTGTATACATATTTAAAATTATATTTCTCACAGTTTTTATATATATACTAAATCGTAATATCAAATAAAGATAAAAATATAATAAAAAGGACACCATAAATAAATAAATTCAAATATAAAATCATCAAATAACAATCAAAATAATAATAATAAATATACAGATATCCTTTAACTAATCCTCAACTACCGCTAAATGATCTTGTGTTTGGTTACCATAGGCTAATCCTAGTATATCCGAAACTGCACGTGTCATTTGTCCTTCCTATTTATTGAAAAAAAAATAGCCGAAAATATTAAAATGTTAGATTTTATTTGAAGGGCGGAAAAGCGACCCTTTTATATATAGTTATAGTGTTAAATTATGCTCGTTATACGTTCAATACGTTTTCTCGGATATTTCTATAGTGTATAAAAAAATAAATATAAATTGTTATGTATATTTATTATATTTCATGCGGTGAAATAGTTCATAAAATTGAAATTATTGTATTTAGCTCCCTTGTTTGTTTCGAATGACACCCTTTTTTTTTAAGTAAAAAAATTATTTTTTATAGAAAATTTTCAACGTGTACACGGTTTAAAAAAGAATTTTGATTCGAACTAGTAAAAAAGAAAGATTTTGTGTTTTACGTTTACCCAGAAGGAATATTATGGAAACTGACCAATTAATAAATTTTCTTTAGAAATGGACAATTTTGGCTTTGGCGGAAAAGATCAAATTTTGAGATTGGGAAGAATGGTACTGGGTACACAATTTTCGTTGGATCTAACCATTATAACAAATGTACTCGTAGTCAACTAATATTGCTGAATAAAACATGAACTGTGTTTTGTTGGGTGAAATTAAATTTACAAAAATTTTTCGAATAAATTTCTCATTTACTTTTCAATCTTAATATTTTTAACAGTGTAGAATTTTCCAAAAAAACAATGTTATATATATATATTTATTATACTTGTGAATACTTTATTACACAAACAAAAACCCTACTAAATTTTCATATATTTTACCAAAAAGTTTCAATCAAAAATTATTTTAAATTTAATATAAAATAAAAAAAAATTATGTCTCTGTTTTACATTAAAATATCCCTTAATAATAATATTCTATTATATCCTTTTGGGTATATTGTTTTTAAATCCTTTTGGCTTATTGTATTTAATAGTAAATAAAATATTAGGAAGATATAGGCTAAAGGTAAATATCTCAATCGTTTGTTGAATGTTTACATTTTTACTGCCAACACGTGACTTTTTCATTGTTTACAAAAATATAAAATATATTTTACAAGGATAATATTTATGTTTTATATATACAAAGATTTTTTTTATATTATTAGTAAAAAGGATGAGAAATGATTAATTTAATTTTCTTAAATTTCTGAAATTTTTATAGTAAGATAAAATTTAAGTTAATTTTATAGTAAAGTAAAAAGTATACATTTTGGAAGTGAATAAATTTTTTTTAGTATAATTAATTTACATAGTTTCATCATTTTAATAATATATAAAAGTAAAAGAACTATGAATTTCAATTATACTATAATAAAAGTGCAATATTGACAATTTTCGCGGCTATTTTCTACTAAATTAAACATTTAAACGTTTCAGTGTCACGTGGCTATAAACTTTCAGGCACGTGTCATTCAAAATGAATCTATACATCATATAGTGAAGAATTTCACTTTTCTCGTCATATCTCACACTTTATTTATTTATTTATGGTATATATAAAAGAGAAAAGGTATTGTAATATTTATGATAGTATTTATAGTAAACACGTGATAAGGGCTATTAACAAATTGCCAAGATAAATGATAAAAAAATATTTAATAATTCACTTAGAAAGAAAATTCACTTAGAATTATGTACAATTTAATATGGTAATAAATTATTAAATATTCAATTTACTTCTATATACAGAGGTTTGTTAATAATCGTGGTGGCTATAATTTTGATCTTCTTCTTATTTTTTTGAATAATTACTTTGATTTTGACTTTGGTTTGTTTAATTCAAAGAAAATTTGAAAATTATTTCCACTCCTTCTGAGCAAATTATAATATTGCTTCTCCATATTAAACTACTACCAAAAAGTGGGTATATATAATTATTAGAAAATCCTGCGTTTAATCAATCTTCAGCTCAAATACGAATAAAATATACCTAAAATATTGCCATAGTAATTGTTGCTATATATAATTTCAACATAAATTGATTTTTCATCTAAATTATTCAATAAAATGATTAATAAAATGATTCTGAAAAATTTGTTCACCTATTTTGCAAATTCATGATATTTGATTGAATATTTGATCTCCTATACATAAGTTAAAAAAAAGAATTTTATGATTATCAAATAACAATTTATCATTTTTTATACTATTAATTTCCGCCCCAAAAAAATATTCTATCATTTAATACAACAACAAAAATTATCATATGTTAAACTGTGTTTAAATGACATATCAATTTCAAATTTTCTAACACGAAAATCCCTTTTTCCTCAATGAAAACTATACACAAAATTTCCTTTTGATCCTTTTCAACACCCCATATAATACTCATTCCCAAATAAGTGACACAGTAAAGGGAACAGTGTAACTTTTTAAAACGATGATATATCGAAGATATTTAGCAATTTTAAAAATTTCATTTTTTTTTATATCCTGGATTCTACTTCATTTTTTTTTTTTTGATATGTGACACTTGTTTCTTATTGCTTCATTTTTTTTTAAATATTCTATTTGCTTTTTTTAAAATATTATAATTTTATTCAACAATTTCTTATCATGAAATTTTTTTGTTGAAGATGTCAAAAATTTTGTTTTAATTTAAATTCAATAATTTTTTATTGAAACACAATTTTTTTTGTTGGATGAAATTAAAAACCGCACCTATACAAGGAAATTTATACAAGTACCAAAAATTACAAGAACCAAAAATTAATGCAATATTTATTAATATTAAAAATAAGAATTAAAGAGGCAAATTTTCAAATTTGCAATTATATTAAAAAGAATTAAGGATATTCAAATTACCACTCTAAAATACAAAAAAAAAAAGGCGAAATCTTTTTATCTCAAATTTTTTTCCAACAAGGAAGCAAAAAATTTTCAATTTTAATTTAATTTTTTTTGTTGTTGTGATTTTACATCCTGGAATGACTCTAACCTTTTGGCTTTTCTTTAACAAATATATCCTTATACGCTTAAGAAGTAAAAAAAAAATTATATTTGTAATATTTTTTTAATTAAAATCCCAAAATGAAAAAAAAATGCCAGTCATTTTGGTTTTAGATCCTTTCAAGATGTCCTCTGACATTGATATAAATATACAACGATTATTATTATTATTAAAAAAAAAGGAAGAAGAGATTTTCTAGAAAAATATGGTTAGATGTGATGGTCGACATTTTTACATATATTTTGTCCTTAATTTGGATACAAATAATTTTATTTTATTTTTTGAGGAAATATCATTTAAGCAGTCAGTAAACCAATTTTAAAATCGTATATGTAAGTGAAAAGTAAAAAAAATACAAAAAATCTTTTAATATCTTTTACACTTTTCCTTATTTTAGACCCATCCTAATGAATATTCAAAAGTACCGCGAAATATGTCACTGTGATAAAGGGATATTAGAAAAAATACAAACTAAGAAATTAAAAATCTCCCATTGTATATTTTATTGTAGATAAGGGTAGGTAAAGTAAATATTGATAAAGGAACTTTTGGTTATTGTACATTAAATTTTGAAGAAATGTGAAATTTTTCATCTTAATTTTCATATACATATGTAATCTTAAATTTTCATTACAGTTTTCAATTTTCCTTGCCTTCTTATGGAGATGTTGGCAATATTGTAGGCTTGTATATTTGCATATATAATTATAATTAATATACTAGCCAGTCTTACGAGTGTGTAGTCTTCATTTTATGTAAAACAAAAAAGGATATAGAAAATATAAATATTTATCAAAATATTCTAAAATCTATCAATATAATTACAAGTCGGATTTATAATTTTTCATAATTAATTTAATAATTATATCTGGTAAAATCATATATTTTCCCACTTTACCTTAATAAAATTAAATAAATAAAATGCAAAATTAAAATCTTAACTCAAAAATATACTTCTAAAATATATAAAAAATGCAAATTAGATAAAAGGTTTCTTTTGCAGATGCTATCATTTTAATTGTATACCAAAAAAAATGTCCTTTTATACAATTTTCATTCACTTTTCCTAAAAGTACTTTTAAGGTTTTAAGTATCCAATTTTCAAAAATATATTTTTATGCTAAAATTTATTCTAATTACAATTTTTCATTAAAAAAAAGAAGTATAAAAAATAAATTAGTAAAAATCATTAATTTTTCGTATAAAAAATAGAATTTTAATAAAAAGTTTTCCATAAATTTTCCGGTTAAATTTGTGTTTATGAGATTTTAAAAAAAAATCCAATTCTTTTAAAATTTATATAAAATTTTAATAAATTTACCAAAATTAAAAAAGTTCCACAATATTTTTGAAATTACTACTATATTTACATGTCAATATAAAAAATTGGAATAAAAATTCGTTTAAGTAAACTGGAAATTTTTTAAAAATTACAATTAATGCAAAATAAAAATAAAAATGTATTTAAAAAAATTCTTTTTAAATGTAATATCATCATACACGCATATTGTATATAATCAATGATTGTATTTAAAACATTAAAATTCCATGTTTATTTTTCGGTTTTACTTACTCATCAATTCAATGTTGAATTTTATAAATAACTTTGGTCAAATTATCGGTAAAATATTTTTCATTATAAATTTAAATTTAAAAAATTTTATTTTTTTTTTTGCAAAATTCAATTTAAATTATATATATTTGCATATGTATACATAAATTTTGATGTTGGTAAACAATTTCGCAATTTAAATAAAAAATAAATTTTTAAAATAGTTTGCTTATTTTGTTTCGTTAACATGAAATTAACAGAGTTCAAAAATGAATTTAATTTATTTTAATTTTTTTTTTGTACAATTGACATGCCAAAAAAAATTGTAGTAAAGTGCGGTTTTAACAATGTAAAAGCACCAAAAGGATAACACTATTTTTTTTTTTGCAACATTTGTGGTCTATTAAAATAATTTGTCTGCGGTTCATTTTTTGTAATTTAAAATGATAAAATTTTATTTGTATCATTACAAAATATTTATGATTTCGATTTATTCGAATTTTATAAATAAAATTTAGAGAATTTTTTTTTATAATATTAATTGAAATAAATTTTGTTGGAAATTCTTTGGTAATAACAAGTAAATTAATTAGTAAACATACTAAGAAATTCATTATAATTTTTGATATTGGAAAAACCGAAACTGAATGGAAAAACCAAAATTGAATGACCATATAGACACATACGTATATGGTATAGCCCGAAATTTTTTTAAGAATTAAGTTTATTTAATATAAATATATCTATATGTATGTATATGTCTGAAAAAACTGTCCTTAATTATTTAAGTATAACATAAAAATGACAAAACAAAAACCCAAAAAAAAATATATACATATATCCTTTAATAAACTGGGAAAAAACCCTTTGTGGGTATTTCATTTATATCTACGTTTATATAGATGTTATAATTTTGTAATATATTCTCCGTGTATATGTTATATCCATATGTAAACAATTAGAAATGGTAAATTACATCTTACTTTACTTTATGGTTTTTATATATACCATAAAAAAAATTTGGTTAAAATAGCCAATATGTTGCGAAAAATGAACTAAGCTAAATTAGAACACTGTAAGAAATTTATATTTTATTTTAAGTAAAAAAATTTAAAAGGATTTTAAGGATATTTTATATGAAATACTCTAAGAAATGGAAATTATTTCAACAGCAATTAGCATATATAATTAAAATTCATCTAGAATTGATTAACTATCACAGGAAATTGTTTCTTAAGCCTTTAAAGTATAAATAAAGTAAAACTTTTTCGTCATTTTTTTGTTGTTCTAATATTTGTTAAAAAATCTTTGCCAACATTTTATGGGAATTTTTTAGTTTGTAAATTGTAGAAAATATTTTTTCATAAAAATCTAAAAACAAAACCGACAAACAATTTTCTTTGTACTTTACTTTAATATAAAGTCACAATTGTTAGTCACAAACATATGGTATATAAGTAAAGTCCTTGAAAGTACTTACATATGTAATATTATAATACATATTCCAATTTAATATCCTTCAATATAAAAGGACCTAAAAATATAATAACAAAAAAAAAAATTTTTGTTCACCTTTTTTTCATCAAATATGATTTTCTCCTTCCGACAAAATGTTTGTATATACACAAAGAAAAAACATTCATTTAAAGCCACAAAAAAGCTACAAAAACATTCTATTTTAGTGTTTGCATTTGGCACTAGTTGTGTTTGTGGTCATCAAACCTTTAGTTTTACCACACAAGGATTTATACATATATATTATTAACATATATTATATGCAAGATATAAACTTAAAGGATGTTCTTTTGTTGTTGTTGTATTATTTTATAGCAACAATTATTTTTCTTGCATATACCGTATATAGGAGAAAAATATTTTCACAAAGTTTTTTTTCAATTTTAGAAATTATTTTGTGACTAGAATGTTTATTATTGCCTAGCCAACAAAATAAGGACTTTCAGTAATTTTGGGTATCATATAAATTTTTTATTAATTTTTGTTGTTGTTGTTTAAAAACATTTCTATTTTTTAAATGAACAATTTATATATGTTAGATATCTTTATACGTATATGATTGCGACAAAATTTAAGTATAGTAATTTTGCTGGAAAATTGCTACACCCAGAAAGAGTTAATTTTAAATTTGGTTATGTTTTATTTATGTTAGGGAGAGAAACTCTGTGGTCATTTAAAAATATATATAAAATTTCAATTATAAATTGAGATAGTAAATTAAAATTATTAGATCCTGTACGTACTGTGTATTAAAGGTACTGGCGTGCATAATAAAATTTCAGTGTTAAAGGAAAGATAATTTTCTTCACATGATGCTGGGTAACCCTGACTATTAAACACCAACTATACATCCAATGATATTTAAATTTCATACTATTCGGTGATTACACACCATAGTTTTGCGGGTATCGAAACTTATTATATAATCGAAAATTGTTTCCCCTAATAATTTTCGGTTATAAGTTTTCTCGCAGAATTACCATTATTCTTAGGGTATCCTCCGTAGTTAATAACATTAATTTTATTTATACAATTGAAAAATTTATGAATTAATTAAAATTAATTTAATCATAGTTAAATATGTTCCTCGCACTAACTATTACTAAAAATGAATAACAATGAAATTTAAAATTGAATTATTTCAAAACCACAAAATTACTAGTATAGCCTTCTTCTTACTATTAAAAACCGCTTTCAAATAAGGTCACGTGTTCAAATGACATAAATAATTCTATTTTTATTATCATCATCATTATTACTATTAGGATAATATAAAAATGTAAATTAAAATATTATCCTTGTAATGATTTTAATCAGCAGCCTTTAATATATTTTTTTTCTTATCAATTTTCTGACTTTTATAAAAGTTGACTTTAAAAACATTAAATTTTACATACCCAAAATTTGAATTCTATATATAAATATTTTTAGTGTGAAATGTTAATCCTTAAACGTTCGTTACCATAATATATATGTCAACCATTATTATAATTTTGATCTATTTAATTCTATTTATTATGAAAATGACGATATATAAACTTCTTAATGTTTGTTAAATGAAAATATCACATGAATAAATTAAATCATATCGAATTTTATTTTTAATGAATTCATAATCTAAATTCTAAATGACAATGAGCGTATGACAAGGCGGAATCCAAAATATCTTAGATAAATATCTAATTTTGAATATTAATGAATTTGTGGTTTCTCACAGTAATACATAGGTGAAAATATAAATTTTGATAATTATATGTACATATTAATTATGTGAAAATTTAATTCTAATAAAATTTGTGTAAAATTTTGTTAATTGTGTCAAAAAAGAAGTGCTCTATTTCCCAGTACGCATCAACATTTTGTCATTTCTAGCCAATAAAATATTTTATATAATCTGCTTTGGTAAATTTTGAAATTGGAGGCTACAAAATAATAGCATTTACACGAACCACGCTTTTACTTACGAAATAGATGAATATACCATTTACTACATGCTACAATCTGTAAAATTATAACAGCCTGTAAATTGCATATAGTATACGAGTATATTACTTTTTTACAATTTTTTGTAATTCATAGGTTTCTTAATTAAAAAATGGTACTTATGCTGACGGGCATCATTTTCAACAAAATATATTTTTAACCAAACGACAACCATATAAAAAAGGACACATTGTTAAAATACACATTTAATTGCAATTATGGTATAATACACACAATTCTACATAAACACATTTTTTACAATATTTCATTTTTCATAATATTAATTAAAATTTGATTAACTAAATTTGTTAATAAACTTTACCAACACCAAAAAACAGCACAGAAACCTTTTTAATTCCAGAATTTTTTTATATTCTAAAATTTTGTGAAAATACCAAAATTACAAATTCACACTTTTACCAACAAACAAACAATTCAAAATATATAAAACAAAAAAAAAGTTTTTTAAAAAAATATCCTTTTTTTCCATTATTCTCAATGCCGACACCACCGCCACGCAGTTCATTAGCACAATTTTTATTATATAATTGAAATAAGTCCAAAAACAAAATTATAATAACAACAAAATAATACAAACGATTTGTAAAAAGTTAATCGGATTTTGGGTAATTTTATGTTGCAAATACCTAAAAAAAATTATTTATATTCAAATAATCCACAGAAAATTAACCCCTTAAGCAAATAAACTTTTGTAAAACAATTTTTGTTGTTCGGGTATTTTTAGCTTCATTTTTTTTTTGTTCAAAATATTCGGTTCCTTTTTTAATGGTCTTAAACACAGTTTAATATTTATTATGGTATTTAAATATAAAAAAAAAACCGAAACATTTCCAATGTGCCAGTGCTATAAAAAAATATGTTTAAAAGATTTAACCGAATTTTTTTTTTTAGCTTTACTCTAATCTTTCTATTACTCGAAACCCAAAATAATAATTATTTGCATTTTGCTTAAATTGAACCTATATGGTGGAATTGAAAATCTGTGTATAGTAGATACTAAATATATACAAATTAAGTGTACATAACAATAATATGAATATATGGAACAACACGGTTTGCGATATGACAAAAGCACCTGTGTTTATTCACACGCATATAGGAAATGTTTCTATAGTAGATAAATTTTATTTTTTTGATATTACATGAATATGAAATTATGTAATTAATTTGTATACATATTTCTATGTTCTAATAAATGATTTAAATATAAAGTAAATTTATTTAACTTTTACTTTATTATGTAAATTGTAGAATAAAATTATAATATTAAAGGGATTTTCATAGTTTCAGTATCAGAGATTATATTTGGTTAACAAGTGAATAATTTATATAAATATCTGATCTATACTCTGATCTAATATGCAAATGTATCTTCTGTATTGATTTCAGTAAATTTGTTTAAATATTGTATTTCATATTAATACATATAGACGGAACCATATTGGAACCAATTTAATTTATTTATAAAATTATTATTTTTAGTTATAAATGAATTTAGTTTTAGCAATAGTATAGCTCTGAAAAAACTATCAATTAATTAATATGATCCCTAATGAACAGACTAATGGACTGATGACTGCATTATTCTATACTTTAGCTTCTTAATGTCCATAAGAACATTCGGAGGCCTTTGACCAAAAAGTAAAATTATATCTGGTATGTATACTACGTTTATATACTATATACATGATGTAAAATCTTATATTTTTAATCAAATCATAGAATTACAGATTCTGAACATACAGATTCTGAAAATAGAGATTTCAATCTTTAATTTCGTATATTGAACATTAATATCAGACAAAGATTTCTATATTTTTAACCAGCATGAAAAAAGAATCCCTGTGACAATAAAAACAAAATATATTTTGGTTTTTTTGGTAAAACTTACACAATTTAAAAGATTCATAAATTTTGTTTGGATATTTTTGTTATTCAGATGAAATTAAGACGTGTTGAAATAAAGTTTTTTGGACTATATCGGCGCTAAAGAACTAAAACAGATACACCAGAAAATATTGCAGAACATGACGACAAATTTTTGATATCATATTTTTCTTGCAATACAATGAATCTTTATAGTCTAGTATCTGTGATTCCAGTTAAAATTCATGTATTTTATGTTTATCATTATTTAGTTTAGTGAAATATTATATACTTTTTATATAGTCTCAAAGTGTTATAAAAATCGAAATTAGCATTATAAAATCCACCTGCAAAAAATCTTTACAACCTCCCTTCCAAAAAAAAAAAATTGACATAATTTCACCCTTATTACTTAATATGATCATATATATTTTTTTTAAATCATTTATTGCCGTCATGATCTATTTATAGTGATATACCACAAATTAATTAGTTTCGCTGCTCTCAATCAATCATTTAATTTTCAGCTCCATAAACCCTTCACATTGGATTTTTTTTCTGATCGAAATAAAGTAATATAATTTTTTGTATGTATGTATTTATAAAAAATTGGAAAATAATATCAACCCTCCTCGTGTTAAAAATCCTTTCAACGCATAATTTTATTAAAGGACACAAAACAACACCCTATTTTTTTTAAAGGACATGTTTGATGTACATATATATATGAAGACTAAATATATCATTTTGTGATATTGCTAAACAAGCATCACAAAAATATTATACTCGTATATAGTTTTCTTCTCTCTTTTTAAATGGGCTGAAAACAAATGCTGGCTGCCTCTCTACTAACCTTGTTTAACAACAACAAAATATTATTATGCATCTAATATTTTTGTATCTAATATTATTAGATACAAAATGAATGTAAAAAAAAGGACATTCGATATTGAAACAAGGGTTTTTTTGGTTTACATAACTTTTGTACATTTGTGTGCATGCAAAAGAGGACAAATTAAAATTTAATAAAAAGAAAAATTTAGTAAACTTTATGTACCGAAATAACCACAATTTTACATAGTTAACCATAGTCATCATTTGATGCATTTTACGCTAAAAAATTTGAAATTGATGCAGTAGTTGTTTTTATCTGTTTTTTGCTTTAATATAGATCAAAAATCAAATATGCAGAGATACATTTTATAAGTAGGCAAATTTTTTTTAAAATTTATAAGGAACATATAAATTTTGATATTTGAATTTTGTTGCTCGTTTGGTGATATTAAATTTTGACATTACTTAATTATTATATGTATATTTAATTGTAAAAAATTATCTTTATCGTTAGCTCATAAAATGTCACTTCGGCTGCAGCTGCGACTTCGTCGGCTGGCCTGAAATAAAGCTAGAACAATATAGAATAAAATGGAATACTCGAGAATATGATAGCATGTGGCGTAAGCCGTACCTAACAACAGATAGCATCAGACTGACCAGATTGAAAACTATGTATATATCCAAAAATGATCAAAGTGACTGTTAGCCCAAGGATTTCCTTACATTTCTCTATATGTATAGTCTAATAAGTAATATGCTTCTTAATCCTTAGAAAACCAATTATTGTCGTAAAATACTGAAATACTATTTTGTGCACAAAATAAATCATCTCAGGTTTTAGTTAAAATTTTAAATTCAATAATTCTTTTTTTTTTTAGATTACAGAAGAATAACTTACTGTTACCTTAAATACGATCAACTGTTTAATATTTTTTTTTTAATTTTTATACTGTTGTATACAAAAAGGATATTGCATATATATGTTTTACGCTTTATTTACAAGTTCATATACATTATGATGATTTTCTGATAGAATCAACTACACAAAAAAGATGATTCGCAATGTTTACTGATGTACAAAACAAAAAGTAATAATGTTGAAATTGTATATGATATGAAATGAAAACCAAGGATATGCGGTTTTGTTAGACAAAATGCAATTGTCCTTTTTGGTATATTGATCATCTGTGTTGTTTATTTTTCAGACCATAAACTAAATACTATGCAAATCAAATTGTATGAGTTTATATTTGACATACAGAGAAAACATTATATAACGATAAAATGATTGGCATAAAAATTAAGTATGTTTAGAAATACACCAACATACAATTTTTTGAAGAGAACCTTTCAAATGATTTGATTAAAAATATAAGATTTGAAATGAATTATAAAATGATATCCTGTGGGTTTTTTTTTAAATTAGCTGCGATTGAAAGTATTTGATTTTTAACTTAAACAAATGTTTAGATTTTAAAAAAATGATTAAATAAAATGCTCTCTAAATTATTAATGGTACTTTAAGATGATATGGCTAATTATATATATGTATATGGGATTTTGGATTATATTATAATATGAACAAACAAATATTTGAAATTTAATTGATTTTAATAGGAATTTATCTTACGTTAATCAAATTTTCACATAAAAATTCAATCTAATTAAAATGAAATTGTTTTCTTATTGATTGGGTAAATACACACATATAATTTTTTTCTAAGAAAACTACTTAGTTCCCAGGTTCCCACCTAAAAAGATTGTCCACCCACAATTTTACTTTGACTATTTATTTTAATTCTAAAAATATTAACTCCACATAGAAAAATATATTTGTTTAAATGAAATAATAATAAAAAAAAAATATTTGTGCTACCTTGATAAAAACTGATGGTAAATTTATACACTTTATTTATGTATGATATTGAATCTGAAACATATAGACGGAACCATATTGGAACCAATTTAATGTTTAGTACATTGTTTTTGTTTCTTTATTTTTTCATTGTTTATTTTCATCGCTAAATCAAAGAGGCATGATACAAGAAAAAACAACACAAGCGTCACGTGGACATAACATAAAAACGTGATAAGGGAAATAAAAACATTCGACTTTAGGAAACATATTGTATTGCATATATATTATATATAAGTATAGATACATTTCGTATTTTTGTTTTTAGAACAATTCTATGTTGTATTGATTTTATTCTAAAAAAAAATTGACACAAAAACTTTAAGAAAATTAAGAAATTTTAAAATAATATAAACCTAAAAATTAAACATTATGGAAATAATATTCATGAGTAATTAATTATTAAACTATATTAACACAATAATCTATAGTTAAAACTTATTTTACTTTAAATAATTTTTTTTTAAGTTCTTTAATAACAGTAAAAGTAATCCTACATAACGAAAACTAAATGAGAAAGAAAGCATTATGATAATTATTCCGCAACTATAGGGCAATTGGTTAAATTCTAAATTCAAAAAAGTCTTTTCTAAAAATTTAGCGTTCAAAGTGTTCACATTTTCGCATAGTGTTAAATTTTTTATGCTTGACTAATCAAGCTTAAAATGTTGAGAAATTGAGCATTGCCATTCTAAACAAAATCAATTTAATGGTGCATTGGGAATTGGGATTATTGTAATGTAAGCGTATATAAAATTTAGAAGCTATTAATAATATAATGACTGTACTAAAGAATAGTCTATATAAACAAATAAATTTGATATATTTTTGTCTGAGATTAGATGTACAAATATTCTTGTAGATGATAGCTAGCATAAACTTATGATACCATATGAAATTAAATATACTTTTCCTATGTTTTCCAATATTAACTTAACCAAGTAATAAAATATATAATTAATATTTTCACAATTAAATCTCTTCATAAAAAATTTAACTATATCCAAACACAAAAAAGCCCGCATTAAAACAGCACCAGATTTTCATCATTTTAAATGACATTTTTATAATGAACTTTTTAATATAATATATAGTTAATAATAAATAAATAAATGTTATTCCAATAGAGATGATATAACGTCATTTAATTGCGCTGCATGATATAAAAATTATAATTAAAAAATAATCTGGTATTTAACTGACCACATTAAAAGTATACATTAAATTATCTTCAATTAAAACTTTTTATTTATACACCCAAAAAAAAAGGACATTCAGCAACAACAAAAATATCCCCAAAAGATGTACTATTTTTTTTACATAGTTATGCTCTTTATGCTCATATGTACATGTATATATAGTTACTTTTATTTTCATTTTTATATTTGACGGCTTTGCATTCTTTTCGTAAACGTAATCGTAAAACATCATTTAGCACCGCATAAAAAAAATTGTTAAATCTATGATATAAAATAATATACCTTTTAAAGAGAAAAAAAATATTAATGTTTGAAACGTGAAGGAAATTTCTTTATGGTTTTAATAGCCTAAAACCTCACGCAATCCTTGTATAATTCAGTTTTTATATTTAGTATAAATTTTATGACTATGGATTTTGTCTTTATTTTAAACGATTTATTTTGAACTTGTTTTTTGGGTAATTCATTTAAAGTTATTAATTGAATATATAGTCTTAGATTTTTTGGTTAAAGTTAAATAATAATATTTTAAATTAGAGTTACATTCCTAAGGATATAAATGCGTATGTATAAATCCATTAAAGTTTTCCTACAAAACCTTAAAGATTTCCAATTTATGGAATTTATAATATTTTCATGATTTTTCAGAACATTTTTGTGTGCTTTGCTTAAACTATAGCTATCATGGAGTATACTTATGTATATCCTCCATCTCTGTCCTGACATCCTCTACAGATGTTTACTATCAAGTTTTTAAAAGTCCTTTTCTCATCTTCTCTATTATAATTCCTTTTGATAGGAAAAAGGATTACATTTTTGATTTTTATGACTAACAATAAATAAATATAATAATTTAATTTTCATTACTATTCCAACAAAATTATTAAAGTAATAATTTTACAATATCCGTTTTCCTCAACAACAATAAAAATGTCCTGTTATGACAGAGAAAAAAAAATGAATTATTCAAAATGTTCTTTCGTCCTCATGCATTCGTTTTTAATTTTTTCTGGTTCACTGTTTGTCCAAATATCCTCAGGAACATAGAACAATAAAATATCTATTTGTTCCCAAAAAAAAAACGTATATCTAAATTTACAAAGGACAATAAACATTTCACCAAAGGATTCGTATTTTTTTTATGGTTTAATATTAACTTTATTTTCATATTTGCTTCTATTTTTTTTTTACATTTACTATATTAAAGAAACTACAATAAAAAAGAGAGGGTCAAAAAACAATCATGGACATGAAATGATTATGAGAGTTTTAGTATTTTGGACATATCCCCATACCCATATACGACGTACAACAGAAAACCCCAATATATATACAAAAGACAAATAGACTTTTTATAGGTTATATTATTTTATATATTTGATGTGATGAAAAGGAAGGATTTTTATCGTCTTTCAGTCCTAGAGAAACTATCAAAATTCCAACTACAGAAAGAAAATCATTATACGATAAAATAAAATAAGGATCAACAGGAATAATCGTGGTCTCTATAAGACTAAAAGTAACGCAGTTATAAAATGTTTAGTATTAAAATGTGAAAAATACATTGGAATCCTTTTAATCCTTTTCGTATATTATATAAAAAAAAGCATACACAAAAATGAAGAAACATTTTTCGTTTTGTTTTTGTGTCTTAGAGAGAGAAAATAAAGAATAAAGTTAGTATTAAAGATTACTTATAGGACTTATATATTTGTTATGTCCTGGGCTTTTGGGGTTTTCATGTGGTATCCTGCTGGGTTGCTATATTTTCTTTTTCGCTTTTTACATTCTTATGTAAATATTTAATTTTATAGGAAGATGATTTTTTTTTCTATTTTGTGTACATATAAACAAATATTGATGTAAAAATTGTTTTTAGACTTTAAGGATATTTTCTAGAGAGACATAATTTTTTTCTTACTTAATGAAAAAAAATTAAAGTTTTAAGTATCAAATAATAAAATAAGAAAGTTTATTAAAAAAAATTATTATAAGGATATAATTTTATTGTCAAATTATTTTCATTATCTGAAAAAATAAAATGATAATCCAACAAAAATAATCTTACATTTTATATATGTAATTATAGTATTATTATTTGCTCAATATTTGGACTGAACGGTTAAGGAATCGTCTGAGACATAAAAATTATTTTTTGTTTTGTTCGCATATTCAGATATTCAGTTTCAATTCTAGACTTCAATTCTTTTTAATATAACACCATTATTATACCATGAATCATTATTTTAGCAAATTAGTTAATTTAATAATAGAAAATATGCTGAAACTTCCATCTTCGATAATATCAAACAAATTTTAATTATTATTTAGAGACTTTCGTTCAAAAGAACTGTAAGTATATTTCGAGAATGCAATGAGGATGAATGAATTTTTTGGTAAGTTTGATTTATGAATTTATGAATAATTTAAAGCACAATAAAAATGTTAACATTCATATTTATTTAAAATTACTATAATTATATATACAATATACTTAGGAATTATTAAGAATTATATTAAATGTACAAAAATATCAGATATTGGAAATTTTTTAACAGAAACTTACCAAATTTTAAATTTGTGGCGAATTTTAATATGTATTAAGAAAATCCAAACTATATTTTGTAAGTTTCTCTAATTTGTTTATAATACATTTTTATCGATTTTCTTATCCCATATTATTATTTCTCACTTCAAAACTAACAACGATGATACACTAATTTCAGTCCAAACATAAAAAAACATTATATGTATATACAAACTTAAAAGTTCATTAACTTTCATTTTTTTTAATTATATATACAAACCAAAAGTGTAATAAAAAAAAATATATATTAAATCACAATTAATTTACTAAAATATTTTGCATTAAGTGTTTTGATAACACTGTGATTTCATATTAAATTTTATTATATACCAAAACAGAACCAACTGTTGCAATGGTCAAAAAATTCTCACGATTCCTACATAAAATTTTCATATTCATTTTTATGATAATAAACAATATTTTATTTTGCTAAAAAAAAAAGACATAATAATTTTTTAACTAATGCAGTGACTGATGCATTTACATATAGTCTGTCTCCGCGTTGTAAAATTTATATAATACTCATAATATTTATTTTATATTATGAAAGGTTAAAAACCACATTCTAAAATATAAATTATTAATAATTTAGCAATATAATAAATTTTTGTGTTTAGTATTACTAAATTCATTTTTTTTTTTGTCATTTTATTATGTTGAATTTGTGGGGATACCATAATCGACAGATAATTATATTATGATAATAATTATATAGTTTTTGACGGGTCTTATCAAAATAATTAAATTGATTTTATTATTATTTTTTGTGTATAAGTGTATTTTGTTGGTTGGTATCTTTTCCAGCATATATCATAAATAATATGATTAAAATTAACATTTTAGAATGTATAACGAAAAATGTAAATATTTGGATCTTGTTGTTTTAATCAAATAGAGACTAACAACAATTGGTTTTATGTTTACTGAATGATAATTTTATATATTTATGTAATATACTTGTGATATATACTATTATATAGTATCAAAGAAAAAAATATTGTTTATGTAATAAAAATTATATCTTATTGCATTGAAGTGTTTATCGCTGATTTTAATAATAAAAAATTATACCGTATATATAGTGTTTATTTATGAGTGTATATTATTGCAGAAATTAATTTTATTTTGCAAATAGATATAAAATAGTTTTATAACTTCGAATTTTCATTAGATAATTTAAATTTTTTTAAAGTTTGAAGCTTCATTGAATAATTAAACTAATCACACCTCTAATATATATAATTGAACTTTTAACTTTATTAATTAATTAATGAAACATTGTTTTGATTCATGATTATCAGCACAGAAGCTGATTAGTTTAACATTCTAATTGTATTTTCAATAATTTTACACAGAAAATATTTCATTTATCATTTATAATGCGTTAATTTTGTTAAATTAAGATTGAAATTCATTTTCTAAATGACCCCTTCTATTCCTAGTTACAAAGACCATTGCCAATTACTAATAATCCTTTTTTTCTTGGCATTCTACCCAAATAATTATTAGAATTTTAGACTGATTATTTGTGAACTATATTTCAATGCTTTATCAATGTTTTTTCTAATCTGTCGTTTCTCCTCAAATCTGTCGGTTTATTTTTTTAATAAAGTCCTTAATCTTGCCTACTCGTTGTATTTAAATTTTATCAAGACTATACTTAAAACCTACTATAAAGTTTTATAATACTTAGGTAGTTCTAGCATCACGAGTCCATGGAACAATTTATATAAATATAGATTATGATTTTATGAAAAATTAGCAAATGAAAAATTTTTCGTCTGCTGTGTTTGTCTATATGAAAAATTAATCCTAGACAATATTTATCGCTATTTGTTAAATAAATTATTAATGTCCTTTTCTTAAATACACCAAATAAAGAAAATTTTGTTGATTCTATTTTTAAACTACAAAATAGAGAACACAAAATCATAGCATTAAATTCAGAGAAAAGTTTTTTTAACATAAACATAAATATTTACAAAAAACCAAACTCATAGACAATATTCCTTTTAAAATAAATCCCCAAAAACAATAATAAAATATTTTCATATTCTTTACATTTATTATTATTCTCCTTTTTTTAATGGTAATATCCTTTAAGAATTTTCTAAATTCTCCTTTATGGATGAAATTTTTAAATTTGTAAAAATATAACACAAAATTTTTAAAATCATGAATTTAAACAAAATTAAAGTATTCATTTGTCTGGCTAACAAAAACTTTTATAACACTTATATCTATCCAATTTTTTACATTTCCCTACATACGTCAACAAATTAAAGATCAATCAACGTAAAACAAAAATTCTTAATAAATTTTCATTCTTATATTTGTAGTTACTATATACAAATAACTTGAATGAAATCGAAAGGGTTTTCGTTCAAAAAATTCCTCAAAATTTCCTTAAATAAAAATTCTAAAATATTAAATATTCAATTTCTTTTCTATATTTCGTTCGTCCGTACATAATGTAAGATACACAAGAGAAATTCCCTAATGAGTAATTCATATCCATAATCATTAACAAAAAAACATTAGAAAAACTGTTGATAAATATAATATTTTCCTAACAAATTAGTCTTTTTTATAATTAAAATTAGTCCTTTCCTAAATTCAATTTTTAAAAATTTACCATTTTACCTAACCAAATTAGTCATTTTCTCAGTTAAATTCGTCCTTTTCCAAATGTTTATATGTAAAAAAAGATAAATTTGAAATGTAAAATAACTAATTTAAACTGTAAAAAGACCAATTTAACTTATTTAACTTATTTAAAACTTCAAACAAAAGAAAAAATTCAATCAAAATCAATAAATAAAACACACCAGACGAAAAGTTTTTCTTGTTATACTTTTAAAATTTATGAAAATTTCAAAAAAAAAAAAAATGAAAAATGATGAGAAGAAAATCTAAAGTATCAATAGAAAAATCAACAGAAAATTTACAAATACTTCGATATAAAATTATTATAGAAACCATTTATTGTATGTATTAGGAAAAACAGAGCCATGCTTGCTAAAAACAGAAAATTATATTTTCTCGATGGGGAAAATTATTTAAACCAAACAAAATATGAAGATAATAAATGAAACATAAAAGAGATTATGGCCGGTTTTTCCGGAGCATAGAAAATACACCAAAAGTAATAAAAAAAAAATTACCGCCCCTTTAATGTTTGATTATATTTTCACCCTTACAAACAAAAATTAGAAAATTTCCTTTTTCTCGTATACATAATAATATTATTTTTAAATATGGGGTCTCCCCCGTATTTAAAATTCTCATAAATGTGCGCGCGCTTTTATTTGTTTTGTTTTTTATTTATAAATATCCTTAGAGAAAATGGAAAATTTATTTTTAGGATTATTATTTTTACTATTTTTTTTCTTCCATATAGTAAATATGGCGTATTTTTATCCTTACCAACATACCAAAAATATTATATTATATAAATTTATATATGCTCAATACTGAAAATAATTGTTTTGGAAAATGTTGGGGAAATTCCGGCATGGTTTTTCTTTCATATTCAGAGTTTGTTTGAAAATTGAGTGAGCAAAAAAAAAATGTTTTTAATTTTTGCAAAAAAAAAAATGTTTTTTTTCCTGCTGATTTTTTTAATATTTTTGAAATCAAATCGAATTCATTCAAGCATCACACATCACGTCCTTTTTCTATTTGTGAATAATTTTTACCATTTTTGTTTGATTCCACATTCATATAAGGAAAATTATCAAAAATTGTTCAATTAAAAAAATTTTTTATTGTGGATATTTAAATCAACTTTTGGTATATGAAAAATAATTACAATTAATGCTTAAAGGATAATTCAATATAGAATATATTTTATTCGGAAGAAAATACCGTCGGAATTTAATAATATTTTAAGTGAAATTTTCTTATAAATATGAAGTGAAAAATCAAAAAAAACTTTAAATGAAAAAAATTGTGTAATTTATTAATCCAAAATATAATATTAATTAATATTCAAAATGCTAGAAGAACAGCATCAAGTGCCAATATCAATGTGTGAGTGAATTAAATGTTAATTTTTTTCTATAATAATTTCAATGTTTTAGCGTCGGTGTTACATCTACATAGTGTTTATATTTTTTTTTTTCATATTTTTTTGCATAGAAAATTAATTTTATCCACCCTTACTTATTATGTCCGATTAAATTTCTTAATCGGATTAACATTTTCACAAAACAAAAAAGTCAAATATGTATATATATAAGGATATTCCTTTTGTAATTGACATGCTACTGATATATATATATAGCTCTACAGGACTCTCAGAAATTAAACTTACACCTGTTACAATCAAATCAAAATATTTTTAGAAACTGAATGATTTTTGAGTATTAAATGCAACAGAAACATTTTTTTTTTTTAAAATATTTTATTAAACATATTGTTTGAAGGATTTTCGATATTAGATCAAAAAGAGGACATTCTACTATAGAAATAATTAAAAGGATCCTTTTATATAGACAATATGTGATTGATAATAGAAGGATTCATATAGTTCAGAATAGTATACCAATTGGAATTGAAAGGGGGACGAATAGTAATAAGAATACAATGAGTTTTTATGTATAAATAAATTTGAAACATATTGGACATCGTGATTAATCTTATTATTTTGATATTATTTACGTTAAATAAAAGGATTAATATAATAACAACAACAAAAAATATAAATGTTTAACAAATTTGTCATAAAAAGGATCTTATATAATCCGTTTTAGTGAAGAAAAAAATATTGAAATAAAAAGAGTGATTTATGACACCTAATTATGAAATTGTGCATCTGGTTAAATATTCATTTTTTGAAGAGAATTTGTCAAAAAATATCATTTTTTTGGATATTATTTCCTCAAAATGTATTTCAATTTCTAATATAAATTAATCATGTCATAAGTGATAAAGATTTTTACTTTTATATAAATTTATTACTTAGAAGATTCATTTAGGAAATTTTATAAGTAAATTAAGTTTAAATAAGTAGTTTTGAAATTCAAGTTATAGTAATTATTTATAAAATTTTATCAATTAGAAATTTGTATTATCTTCTTGCTGTAGAATAGATTATAATTTAGTTAGTTTGTGTTTTGTGATTGCTAGGCCAAATTTTGTATATCATATATAGTGAATCCCAAAACCAATATTAGAATATGAAATTTTGGCTATAGACATATAAGATCGCAAATAAGAAAATGAGATAAAGAAATCAGTGTCCTGTATAGTACAAATATTCCTTGATTAGTGATAAAGTTAGTCTAAAATAGTATAAGGTAAAAAAATATTCAAGATATTTTAAAATTGACACCTTACATTTGAAATGTGATAAAGTAAAGTGAATTACGATTTGTTAAAGAGTTCTTTTTCGTTTCTAAAATGTATTTTTATTACAATCTGGAAAGATTTGTTTACTTTATTTTTTAATTGCACTATGCTCACCTAAAAAAAAATCTTAATGCTTAATCTATTCAGCAGTGATTGTCTACAATCCTCTTAAACGAATTTGAAATAACTATAACTAACTTATATATTTTTATCTAATTTATTTTCAAATTGTATTTAAAATGCTCACTTTGTCAACAAATATTACTGAAATTACAAATTTGTGACTTTATTAATAATAAATCTCTTAATTATGCAAAAACAAATATAAATTCAATTTACTATTTATCTATAAAAAAAAACTATATACTCTGTTAAAATACCAAATTACTAAATTAATATATAATTTTATTTTTTTGCATTATAGATTATACAATCAAAAAATCAATTGACTCTAAATCTATACAGAAAATATTATAAATAAATAAACAAATAAAATTTTATTCATAACAAATGACAACATTAAAAACAATTAATAAACATTTAAAATATATTAAAAATTATTTATATATACACTTAAAAATTCAATATTGAAAAATTTACCATAATAAAATTTTATTTAAATTATCCTTTTAAATCTCTTTTTAAGTATACTCTCTATAATAAAATTTTATTGAATTGAAAAGTACTCTACCACTACCACTATTCCAATTCAACCAACAACAAAAATGAAAAATTAATATTATTTAATATAATATTCAAAAACAATAACAATAATAATTTTCAATGAATTTTCAATTTTATGTATAAATACAAAAATAAAATAAAATAGATCCATTGGACATGAAATGCCATAGCCATCATCATCATACACAACAACAACAACAACAACAGCTTCATTCAACAGGAAACGGAAGGATGTTAACAAGTACAACAACAACAACAGTCATTCAACCAGGAATAACAGAGGCTTTAACAGAAGTTAGTGGTCTCATCAATAGCAACAATAATAATATTAATAGTACAATGAATATGAACATGAATAATATAAACAGGACAAGTATTTGTGGAATACGTAATAATGGTATTAGTGGTGGTAATATTAATAATAATAATAATAGCCATCATCATCATCATTTAAATGAATCATTGTCATCATCGTCATCATCAGTACTTGTGGCTACTGAATGTGGTTATTGTTGTCTGCCTATATCAGATCGTTATATTATGCGTGTTGTAGATATATCGTATCATGAAGGTTGTTTAAAATGTTCAACATGTTCAATGCATTTAGTTCATTCATGCTTTACAAAAGATGGTAAACTTTATTGTCGTTTAGACTATGAAAGGTAAATATAATTTTTTTTTTATTTTATAATTAAAATGATAGTATACATAGTTATATATCTACCAAAATAGGTCCTGTTTAAAGGACATAATGTAATTAAGTATATAGAAAGAATTGTTTTAAAGGACATAATGTTGGTAGATATAATTATAGTAAATAGTGGAGACTTTTATGGTTAAATGTAGTTTATTAGTTTTTTGAAGGTCGATTTTAAATAATAGTAAAAAAATTATTCTATTTTGGCTAAAAAAAAATATTCTAATTAACTTTTTTCAATTATTTTTCATTTTTCAAAAAAAAATAGGCTCTTTATACGAAATCGTTGTCTCGGTTGCGGAGATAAAATTAGTTCTGAAGAGCTTGTGATGAGAACACTTGAAAATGTTTTTCATTTAAAATGTTTTGCTTGTGTTGTATGTGGTATTCAACTAAAAAAAGGTGAACAATATGTGGTTAAACAGGGACAACTTTTCTGTCGACATGATTATGAAAAGGAAGTTGAAATGCTTCAAGGATATGGTAATAATTATTTTATTATTATTATTTCTACTTAAAAAAAAGTTATATTAATATTAAAACAGAAGATTTCTATGGTGATGATTTATTTCCTCCAAAATTAGATGGAAGACGTGGTCCAAAAAGACCAAGAACAATATTAAATACACAACAAAGAAGAGCATTTAAAGCATCATTTGAGGTATCACCAAAACCATGTCGTAAAGTTAGAGAAAATTTAGCAAAAGATACAGGATTAAGTTTAAGAATTGTTCAAGTACAAAAAATATATATACTTAAAATAATTTAAAATTAATTTAAAATTAATTTCAATTTTTATTAGGTTTGGTTTCAAAATCAACGTGCTAAAGTTAAGAAAATCCAAAAGAAAGCTAAACTAGAACCAAATAAAAATGCTAGTGAAACTGATTCACAAGAATCAGATAGCAGTTTAGCAAAAATTAAAGATGAAAATCAAAGTGATAGTGAATCATTAGAATCCCATTTTTCATGTAGTGAAAAAGCAAGATTAATTAAAGAAGAAATACAAAATGAAAATTTACCATTTAATTGTCCTGATACTAATAAAGGTACATAAATAATTTTTTTTTTGTTAAATTTACCAACTTGAAATTTATTGAAATTAATTGAAAATTTATTTTATTTATAATTTCAGAAAATTGTAATAAAAATAATGAACCAATCCTCAACACAATTTTAGGTTTAAGTTATGCAACATTTCAACAATTAATGGCACCATTTGGTCAATCACAACAAATGTTAAATCCAATAGATCGACTATATAGTATGCAAAATTCATATTTTCGTCCTGATGAATTTGGATTCTCAGACAACACTAAAGAATTACATGATAACTAATCTTAAATTTTCAAAATACATATATATATGTATGTATATATGTATATATAATTTTTGATTAGTTAAAATATTTATATATAAAAATTCACAATTATCAAAAAATGTCCTTTAGGAAATAAAAATTTAAAAACAAAACGAAAAAATAACTAAAAAAAAATAAATAAAATTTTCTTTACAAATTTAAGAATAAAAAAAATACAAAATTTTTTTTGTTATGTAATCCTTGCAGGTGTATTTATACTCTTCGTAGGGGTTTTTTTCCTAAAAACAAAATTCGTCACATCCATTTGACAAAAATACTAACTATTTAATGTTTAAATATAAAAAAAAAATCAAACAATTAGTCGCAGGCGTTGATCCTGAAATAAGCATAAAATTTACTTTCGTCATACATTGTTCTTAAATAGATTATCGTCCTTTTAGGTCTATAAAAACACAAAATATGTCACTGCACATATTATTTAAAATATTTTTATAAGCACATTCCTTAAATAAATTGATTAAGGATATTATATTTAAAAATTATTTAAGTATAATTTTGGAATTGTTTCACTGTTGGTCAACTAAATTGATTAAATAGAAATAGAATAGAAATGTCCTAGTAAATGATGGCAAATGATTACAAGCTACCAGCTTGTGAATTTTAAAACAGATAAATTTCCAACAGAGAGCTCAAAGGACCAAAGCTAATGCCTAATTAGTTATTTTCAAATAGCATTACATTTAGTGAGTAATGCTATTTAAAGGCTAACTAATACTACAGGAGTAGTACCTAGACTCACCCAGTTTAAGGAATGATCTACAGAATATTATTAAATATAATGATTCAAACAATTATAGGAAAATTAGAATGTTACCTAATATAGAAAAATTCTAGCAACGATAACAAGTGTGCGGAGGATGTAATTAGATTTTAACTAAAAATATTTGTTTTAAACAATCAAAATTTCTTTCTTTTATTCAATTCTGTAGTATACTATAGTAGCCTTTCAGATAATGTAATTAATTTCCTATATAACACCTCAAAATTATAATATAACTCAAAAAGTGTTTGGTCTTGACAAACCCCTTTCAATTTTCATATAAATATTTAGTTCCGTTTTTATTTCAATCCAAAAACAAAAATTTCCAACATTTCAACAAAAATAAAAATTATGCTGAATCTGGTATAAAATTATAGGGAAGGAAAATATTTTAGTTTATAAACTGAGGCCATGGTAAAATATCAAAAATTTACAGCAACAAATAATAATACAATAATTTAATCGCATAGCTATATGCTTTTTGCTCTGTTTAAGTTTCTGAGCATAATATTCAATTTTATGCAATTTGTCACAATATGTGTCACATTATATACCCAGGAAAAAAAAACTTATTTTCTTAAAATGGGGGAAATACACGATATCGCATTTCAAATTATATGTTTAGTACCCATCATAAGGGGTGAACATTTTTTTGTTTCGTTCATAATTTTTGAGGAACAATTTACTTTTTGGCCTGACTGAGCTGACAAAATCAAAGGGTGACCAAAGTGATTAAGGATAAATAGTATATTTTTTTTTATCGAATAATAAAGACTTTGTATTTTAGTATGGAAAAAAGTGATTTACAATTACAAGTAATCAGGTTGATTTTCATCATCATTTTTTTTATTGTTGATTTTTAATGTTGTTTTCTTTTTATTTTTTTATATTTTTATCCTTAATCGAAATTACACCATCATGATTAGTATATCGAACCCTTTTTTCTATATTTTTTGGGGGGGTTTTAAATTTGTAATGATTTTATAAAAAAAAATAAAAGGACAATTAATTTTCTGATGATCACTTTGTTAGAAATCATATCACGATTTTTTAGAATTTATTTTTTTTTTTTTGCTTTATATTATTTTGTTGATTTTTATGCACGTGGTTAGAAAGTTTTTATATTATATTTTTGAAATATATTTTATTTATTTTGAACACTTGTGCTTTTATAATATATTTTTTTTTTTAAATAAATTTATTGATACATAATTTTGTTTTTACCTGAGTTTTTGGAAATGCCAATTTCTAAATCTGCCTTTTCCTTATTTTTTGTGTGATTAAACGAAATTTAAATTTCACTATTTTACTTAATTTACGTAAAAAAATATCTAAAAAGATTTTTATTATATTAATAAAATGTTGGTATATTTTTTATTTCGATTCATTGTTAATAATTAATTATCATTTTTTGATCATAATTAAATTAATACCGTAATAATTTAAATTAAAAGAATATTTCTAGTCTTGAAACTAATCCACTTAACTAAACGGAAGCATACAGCTTATATGAAATATAAACTGCTAACAAGTTATGGATAGGAACCTGCTCCGATTACTTTACTTAAATATAGGTAAAGAAAATCCAATTGCAAGGTCGTTTAATTTCTATACAATGATGTAAAGGATTTTACACTATTCTTATGTAACAGGAAATTATCATTTTCTGTCTATATTACTCATTTAGTAATCTATGTCGTAAATCTAAATTATTAATTTAAAACAATTTTTAAATAAACTACTATATAAGTATAGTATACTATTACACTATTAATATGAAAATATTTATTTTAAAATCCTAAATTTCCATAATACCAAAATGTTGTCAAAAGAACAATTCTGCTAATTTATCTCGTAATATCAAAAATGCATTAATTAAGATCAAGTTAATTTTGAATTCGTAATTAATTTCCACAATTTTATATTATATATCAAAAAGCCATAAAAAAAAGTCTCTTATTTCCTACCACCACAAAATTACTGTAACAATTCATTTCCTGATTTAAAAAAAATAAAAAATCTTTACTATAATCATAAAGTTTATAAAATTTCATAAGTCAAAATCTCTCTGCAGAAAATGTCAATTGTTAAATAACTTTTAAACATAACAAGTAAAAGTACTCTCATAAAAAACCAGGACATGAATTCTTAATGAAAACAATTATTATAATATAATTCACCTTTATACCAATATTCATCGTTTTTTACTTTTCGTAATTTAACATTTTCTACTAATCCTTTTCTATAATATAACTTTGTATATAGGTGACAAGAATTTTCATTTCTCAAACCAAAAATCTTCTATTTATTTCCAAAACAAAATAATTTTATTTCTTTGCCAGTTTTAGAGAAATTTATATTACATACAAACGTTTAACTAAATTATTGTTAAATGTATTCCACCTTGAATCCGGTTTCTTATACTATACTATACCACACAACAAAAAAATCACATTATAATATCGTAAATCCCTATACACATTTCTTTTACATAAATGTATATACATATAACATAAAATATAATTAAATTGAAAAACACCAAGAAGGATTTTCGTTGGTTTTCCTTTCATCAAAAAATGATTTTTTTCTACTTGAAATTGTAACACAAAGTTGATGATGGTGATGTATTTTTTTTTTCAATTCAAATAGACGTTTCCTTATTTAAAATTTTAATCAGGTATATATTAATGTATATTTTCATTCTTATAACATAGAATTACTCATTTTTGGCATTTTGTTTAAATATATTGTTTTAAATAAAATATGCAAAAATATGTATAAGAGAGTTAAATTGTAAATATTACAAAAGCAAAGACAACTTTTTTAGGGTAAAACGTGCAAACATTAGTTTAACATTTAAACTTATCTAACATAAAGAAAATCTTTACATATAAATATTGTATATATATTGGTATGTAAGAAAAGCGAAATGCTGTAAGTGGTCGATAAATGATTTGGAAAATAATTTTAGAGGAAAATAGAGAATATTGAGCTATATTACATTGGTATATAAATAATTTTAACACGAAAATATCCAGTAGTATAATTTTAAATTCAAATTTAAAATTATTTTAAATTAAATTCCATTTATTATTATGAAAAATCTTTAAACTTCTTTAACTTCTCAATTATTGCATTACAACATTTCACTTCTCACATCACGATATAATATATTATATATATAGGATCCTTTTTGGTTGTTTTCTTTCAGGATCTTATTTTAATATTGGCATATATTCATGAACGTGTCGCTTTTTAACATAATATTTATAAGAGTATAGTATTTTTTTTTTATTTAAATGAAAACTGAAATTATAAAACGCAATCAAATTATGGTGATCCCATAAAATGTTGGAAAGTGGTGTGGTTTTACAATAGAGAAGATTAAGTATTCTTTCGTATGCGACTTATAATGAAAAATAGGTTCCAAGGGTGAAATACATTTTCATTTTCGGTTTTTGGGAAAAATGAAATACGCCAAGTGAAAAATTAATGAAGTGTGAAATAATATATATTTTCATTCTAAAAGTTTTTGGTATATTATAGATGATATATAAACATGGCATCATGTCTCACATTTTATAATTTATATATTTGTTTAAAAATAGAATTTTTTTGTATATTTTCGGAAAATTTTAAACTCTTTTAGGATATAATAACGAAAAATAAATTATAGTTTAGTATAAATTTTAAATTTGATATTGTTCAATTGAAAAACTCATTTCGTCATTCGTTAAGATTATATATTTATGAATTTTCGAGCCTCGAATTATGATAATGCCTTTGTTTTGGTATATGAAAATAACAAATTGATATTGCAAATTTTACATTGAATTAATGATTGATAGTAAGTTAAATGAACATTTATAAATTACCAGTTAAAATTGAAGCTATTTTTATGAAAGAATTCTTTATTTAGATTCTCAAAAGATTAATTAAAATTTTAAAATTATTATTTGAATTTTAGGTTTCATTTATATACTAATCAGTTAGGTAGAATTAATTAAATCTAAAATTCTATTTTTATACAGAATTATAAGTTTCAAATAAAATTAATTTAAATTAATAAGTTTTAAAAATTATACATATAAATTTTCTCAAAAAGTAATATTTCAAACAATATAAAACGTGCCTTTAATATTGTATCAAACTATTAATGTTTATTTAGGATGCTATAGGAATAATAGTGGTCAATTGTCAATAGAAAAAGGAGTCATAGTAATGCAAGAATGTGTGATATTTAAGGAAAATATATAAAACTATAAAAACCAATATTTATATATAATGAATGATGACACGAGCATATGGTTTAGATAATTCAAAATCCTTTTAATAAGATAATTTAAATTAAAAATTAGAAGAAAAGTAATTTGTTGATTAGTTTTAAAGTAGTGGATGTGTCTACTAGAACCAGCACGAACGGTGGATTTAAGGTAGCGTGTGTTGTTTTCTCCATCACTACATTATCCGAACATCGTTCCAACATCCAACCCCAATGAAATTAATAATTTGCTCGGTTTAAGATTATTTTAAACTCTTAAATCATAGGAGTAATTTAAATGAAAAAGAATATTTAAGATTTTCATTTAGAAAACTAAGATTCACCTTTAAGCTATATAGAAACAAAGGTTTTCTAAATCATTTTCTAAACCATATGCTCGTGTCATCATTCATTATATATAAATATTGGTTTTTATAGTTTTATATATTTTCCTTAAATATCACACATTCTTGCATTACTATGACTCCTTTTTCTATTGACAATTGACCACTATTATTCCTATAGCATCCTAAATAAACATTAATAGTTTGATACAATATTAAAGGCACGTTTTATATTGTTTGAAATATTACTTTTTGAGAAAATTTATATGTATAATTTTTAAAACTTATTAATTTAAATTAATTTTATTTGAAACTTATAATTCTGTATAAAAATAGAATTTTAGATTTAATTAATTCTACCTAACTGATTAGTATATAAATGAAACCTAAAATTCAAATAATAATTTTAAAATTTTAATTAATCTTTTGAGAATCTAAATAAAGAATTCTTTCATAAAAATAGCTTCAATTTTAACTGGTAATTTATAAATGTTCATTTAACTTACTATAAAAAATTTCACCAAAATTTTCTCTTATATTTTACCACAAGCAACAAAAAAAAACCAAAAGGTTTTTATTAAAAAAAATATTATTTTAACCAAAATTGAAAAACTGAAGGACTTTCATATATCAATCCTTGAAACTCCTGTTATGAATAATATAAGTGATTATGGAGTATATGGTATAAAACCATTTTTTTTGCATCACCATTTATAATATTTTGCATGAACATGGAGAAATATTTTCCATAGATATGCGGTTAAAAAATCCCTGCATGACTTTGACTGAAATATTGATTTACTATTATATACTATACTATATATATATATTGACCATTTTGTGGAACAATTCAAAATTTTGATATGTTATGCCATGGTATGGTAAATTGCTATGCAATCAGTTATAGAGTAAGATAATGATGGTGAAACATTGTTAGTCCTGTTTAATAATTTCAGCATATTGTTTAACTTTTATAAACCTTTTTTATATCAAATTGGTCTTTTTATAATTCAAATTGAGCTTTTTACAATTCAAATTGTCCTTTCTACAATTCACGTTGGCCATTTTACAATTCAAATCGATCTTTTTCTAAATGGAAAAGGTAGGACGAGTTTTTGATAAACTTGGATTTAGTAAACCAAAAATTTAATAAAGGAAAAATACAAATAATTTGAATTGTAAAAAGACCCATTTGACCAAAAATTGTTTTCCATATTTTATGATTAAAGCTAAAACTGGCAATTCTGTATGGATTAAACACACTTATGACAACCTCTTCAAAGTATAATATTTTATTTGGGGTTATTATTTTTTGTGATGATTATTATTTTTTTTGCTCATATCGCAATTTTATTTAGGAATGCACTTGAATATGCAAAAATTTTGATATAATATACATAGAAAGGATACAATTTCATATTTACTATTATAGTATATATATATATATATTTTTTAAATTTATTAAAGGTTTAAATTAAAGTTTATATTTTAAATATGACTTAAAGGCATATATTTAATAATTTTTCTTAGCTACAATTTTTTGGATTACATTCTTTTCTATAAAGTGGATTGGATATAAAATATATTATAATATCTAATAATTAACTAATAAACTGAATATTTTTCAAAATATCCTTTTTCTTTTTTGTTGTATTAAAAATATTTAAAACATCTTTTTAATATACTTTATTATAAAAAACCTTCGAGCTATATAAGTATTAATTTGTATAACAATTTTACAGACACTTTTTTTTTTTGTTCAAATATTTAATTGAAACAAAAATAGCAATAAGTTCTAATACAAAAAAAAAACTTGAAATAATATCCTTCTCATATAAAATTAAAAAATAGCATAAAAAACAAGTAGTACACAATTTCATAACCATATAATTTTGAAAGGAACTAAATTATACCGTCTATTCTTTTGCTATTGTGCTTCCTCCTATATTTATATATCCTAAAATTTAATTCATGTGTGTGTGCAAATTCTAGGATCTCTAAAAACAAAAACTAATAATACAAATAATAATAATTTCTATATATTTTCTGTACGTACAGAATATAAATTTTTTTGTTATGTTGGAAAATATGAGTATAGAATACTTTATTTCGATTTTTTTTTTTAAATTGGAAATGGAAGATAGAGCATTTTATATTAAAGTTGCTCATACGTGTTAATGTGACTTTATGACGGTTTTTTTTGTTGTATGTATTTCGTTTGTAAACGGGTTCGGTACATACGTTTTTTTTTTGGTATATTAAATAAAGGAAAAGAATTCATAATTTTTAACTATACTGTCATATATTCACATTCCAGATTCTTGTCTTTTTATGACTACATTTCAATATTTTTTTTGCTTTATAAAAATTGACTCCAGTTTTTTCATATATACATATATATTATATATATATAAATACCAAGTTACTATAAACGCGATACGCACATAAAGTGCTTTTGTTTCTACTGGAAAATCGTTTGTTTTTATTTAATATGAATTTTTTTTTAGTGTTTTGAAAAAGACCTTATTCAAAAATGAATATTATAGAGAGCTTCTAGCTACATTAATTTAGAACATATAGAGCTGTAAAGTAATTACAGATTCGGAGATTCATATATATGTATATGTAATAAATTTTTTTATTGAATTTAAAATTATTTATTTTAATCAAAAATTTATTATTATGACCGCAATTTAATTATATATACAAAAAAAAAAGCTTTATTAAATATAGCATAACTAATGTCGATTAGTTATGTGTCATAAATTTTGAAGCATCAATTGGAAAATTATAAAAAAAAATTGTAATCGGTGTCAATACTAGGATACCGAAAAGACGAATACTCCTTATGAGCCCAGTTTTAAGAAAAAAATTTTTAGACTTGCTCTAAAAAAGCAACTTTAGTCCTTATTCACAGCTCTGAATATTAAAAAAAAAAAAAAACAATTTTTTTTTCAAATGCAATTTATGCATTTGAGGATCATTTAATAGCATAAAAATTTATCTTTAATAGTTATATTTTTTTTATTTCGCTATCATATATTATTTAATATTAGATTTTTGTATATTTTATTTGTTTTTTATGAAACATGAAAAATCTTTTTAAATAAAATCATTAAAGTATGCAACATCAAAAAGAAAGAATATGGATATCAAAATGGGCGATGAAAACGCGCGGATTCTTTTTAAATAGAATAAAATATAAACTAGTATATCCTTTTGAAAAAAAACTGACATAAAATAAATGTTTAGTAATCTTCCGCATTGCAATAAAAAGATAGAAAAAACCCCCTATTTTATGAGTAAAAAAATATATTTCCTGGTTATATATGTAATAAGAATATGTGATATTCAAATTTCCTTATCGATAAAGATAGTAGATTTTTATATTTTTGGATTTGTACAAGGTTCATATATGAACGTAAATGAAGTTATGGTTTAGTCGTTTAAGTATAATTTTGAATTTAAATTCCTTATTTTTTCATGTTATTTAAATAAGAAGAAAATGTCTCTTTCAAAATCAGAATTAGTAAAAAAATGTTAAAAGTTCAATATGTCTACGCCTAAAAGTCTACATAAAATATATTAGAACACATATGCTTTTTTATATTATTATTATTGTTATTATAAAGGTCACGTATCATTTTTATTTATTTAAAAATTGTTAGGATTACATATTTGATTTTAATAAAAAAAATATTATATATTTTTATTTTTCAATTTCAAACATAGCCACGAAAAAAATAATAATGGGCATTACATAGAATCTATACAGATAGTATAATATAGCATATACATATACATATATTGATATATTTTTGGATAATAGCATTTTGAGGCCAAATTAGTCATTTTCATTTCTGATTCAATGTAGCATTTTTCTAATTCAAATTCGTAATTTTTAAATTTAAATTAATATTTTTCTAATTCTAATTTGAATTGAAAAAATACGATATTGAATTGAAAAAAATACCAATTTGAATATTAGAAAAATACTAAATTGAATGAAAAAAATACTAATTTGGACAGAAAATGCTGTATTTACTTTTAAACAGCATTTTATATTCACTTAAATTATACTATATAATATGTTTTTTGTAAAATTTCCCCAAAAACTGCACATTCTTTCTAAAAAAAATGCACAGTTTTCACTGGCACTAGTAATTTTACAAAAACTTTTTCTGTATTTGAGAAATAAATTATTTAAATATTTTAATTAACAAAAATATATTTCAAAATTCAATGTTGATTTTTCTATATGTACCATAATTCTTCGATCGCCTCTCCCAACAGAAATATGTATGTATAAAAACCATTGTAATAATAAAATCGATATACATAGTACTAAACAATTTGTTTTATATTTTTCACAATTGCCAAATTATGGTAAACAGATTTTTGGAATGTTAAACCATAATATTATCTTTATTAAATTAGAATATGATGATCATCTTCAAAAAAGAAGTCCTTCAATTCAATTTGAACGTATTTCAGTAAAGTAAAAAAACAAATTTCAACCTATGCTGTGCAAGATATTTAAAAATAAATTTTTGAATAATATTTTTTTATGGTTTTCTAAACGACATATTTATTGCATATAATGTGAATTTTCCATGCAATAAAAATCTTTTTTTTTTATATTATAATTCACGTTATTTACGAATAAATAAATATGTCGGTAAAGAGAAATAAATAAATATGCATGTAAAAAACTATGTTTAATTATAAGAAATATTGATAGTTTACTGGATATTGTTAAATATTGATCGTTTACTGGTCGGATTAGATTATTTTGTATATTACTCAAAATATGTCTTGGGAAAAAAATTAAGTAAGCTTTTATTTAAACCGTTCCAAATAATTAATTTAATAATTATGTTGTGGATAATTTGAAATAACTGAAATTTAATTACATACCATACTATATAAATATACAACAATAACAAAAATAGAAAATATACATACCAAAAATTTATAATATTTTTCAAAATATAATAATCGACTTTAAATTTGTAGTATCTATTTAAATAATTAAACACATTGTTGTCTTAAATAAATTTAAATAATATTTAATTAATTTAGAAATAATTTACAATAAATTCTTATAAATATAAAAACAATTTTAAAAAAATATATTTATATAAAAAAAAATTTTATACTTTAAAAAATAAAGTTTAAAATTAAAAAAAAAATATAGCTAATATCTAAAAATTTATTGCACAACACATTGTTTTTTTTTACATTGTAATAATGTCTTTAAATAAAGATCTTTGGTGATAATAAATTGTCATTTTTTAGACAAAGAAAAATTAAAAAGCATAAAAAAATAATTTGTAACAATAAAAAGAATCAATAAATAATAATATCAAACAAGTGAACACAACACGAATAAAAACTTACGAGTTTAATTTAAAAAAAAATTGTAATAATTTATTTATATTATAACTACTTTTTTTCTTTGGATTTTATTGAATTGAGCAAACAGCAGATGAACCTGAATAATTATTATTTAGTCTTCGACGCATACCATCAACATAAACTTCTCTCATAAACAGGCCAGCTGCTAAAGGAATGCTGCAAAATGTATAAAATATGATTGGTTAGGAATAACAAAATTTTTTAATGAGAACTTACGAATCAACGCCAGGTTTAATTGTATTCCGAAATAATGCCCAAACAGGCTTATGATCTGATGAAATTATTGATGGTGCTGAATCATATGCAAGACATTCTAATGGTGGTAAATTTGGTGATGATAAAAATGCACTACTAATAGCACTAGCTCTACGTAATGCAATATTTGGCATACGATATTTATATAATATACGATCAGTATAAGCTGGAGCTCTTTGTTTACTAGATGTATCAAATTGTTGAGTTCCTGGATCATACTAAAAAAAATAATGTAAATTATTTATGTTTTATTTTTAGAAATTATATTTTTTTCTACTTTATAAGTAGGTGGAAATGTTATATTAGCTTCCATAAATCCTTTAAAAGCGGCACCATCTAATAGAACAGATGATAGTTGATCTGTATGCATATAACCGTGTGGTAAATGTGCTGGTAATGGAAATTTAGTTTTTTCAATCCATTCTAAAAGACGTTCACGAGGTTCGGCTAAACGAAAATTTAAATCGCCACACCAAAATACACTATCGAAATTTTGTGTTACATCTTTATTTTTATGCCGAATATTTAAATTTCTTGGTAAATCTAGAGAATGTGTAATACGTTTGACATCTTGAACCCGTTCTTTAACTTTTTGTTGATGTGCGGTTAGGTGGGATGTAACAAATAGCATTGATGTACCAAATAAACAAAATGATATAGCTACAGCACCTTTTGTTCGAAACGCTGTACCTGGTCTAACAGACATACTAGAATCTTCTGGCACAGAACAAAACCAAATTAAATCACGTCGTAAAAATACTGCTAGGTGTAAGGTACCTAAGCTGGCAGAATGAAATAATACATGTGATGGACCAAGAGTTTCTTGTAAAGTAACTTCCCAATCATAACGTTCTGAACAAGATTCTTGAGTACCAATTGCTATTAGATCGGGAACATGTTCAACACTTGCTGGTAAAACAAAATCATTCATTTGTCTAAAAAATAGAAAAATAAATTAAAATAAGAAATTCATACGTAAATTACAAAAAAAAAATACTTTGGAGGGCTTTGGCCATTCATATTCCATGTACCCACAAAAATCGTTAACTGTTTAGTCGGCAATACACGAAGTAATTCGGTAGCACCAAGAAGGGAACTACATGCTAAGCGATTAGCTAAATAATTCCTATATGAAATGTAGAAATTATAAAAATTATATAAATAATATTCAATCTATTTATTGGTTACCTTTCTCTAGCCTTTTCCGTTGGTATTAAACTTAAAACTTGCGCTGCCATTAATGCTTGTCTTGCTAAATCTGTACTACCAGATTGTCTTTTTATTACTTGTATACCATCGTGTGACATTGATCTATTTTGCATTTCTGATGCAAATTCTTTTTGTATTTGTAAATTTGGTGAAGACATATGTTGATCCCTTAAACCATCACCACCAGCACCAAAATCATCATATTTCTCATTTCTATTTATTGTATTAATTTCTACACCATAATCTTCGCCAATAATTGATTTTCCCGGTGGTAATAATTTAAGTCTAAGTCTTGATCTACATGCAGACATTGCTATTGATCTAGGTAATTCTAAATGTTGCATTTGTTGATATGATTGTTGTTGTTGTTGACTATCTGTACTTCTTGTACTTTGAATTGAATTTGTTGATGGTGAACTATGTGAATGAAATGATTGCGATTTATTATTAATTGGGGTTTCTGGTGCACTATTACATTCTGATACTTCAGCTAATGGTGCTGTATGTTCAGTTAAATTTAATAATAATTTTTCACGAGCTGTAATAATATCGGGTGTTGAATTATAACGTACACTAACTGCTATCGGAGGTGTTGATGGTTTACGTTCAACTTTACAACATAAACTAAATTGATGACTAAATCTATTATTATTATTTTTATTTGGTGTTTTACGAAAATTTATAATATTATTATTAGATGAATTTTTATTTATATTATCTTGTAATTCATATTGTTTATCTATTGAATTATTTTTTTCTTCTGATTGTTTTGTACGTTTTTTTGGTGAACATTTCGCAAATGACATATCTGTTTTATTAATATTATTACCGATATGTGAATCTAATGATGATGTTAAATCATTAACTGGATGTGGTTCAACTTTTGTTGAACGTTTTGGCCATAATCCAAATAATGTTGATGAATTTTTATTATTTGATTGACGGGGTGAAGAGTTTTTCAATCCTAAATTATCTGTACTATTATCACTATCCATAATTATTTTATTATTGCTTTTTTTATTATATATATATATATATATATATATATATATATATATATATATATTAGTATTATTATTTAGATTGTAAAAAATAAAAAAATTATATTTCACATTGACGAGAAGAATATCACGAATATTTTCTATATTGACTAGAACTAGACAATAATATAATATTGACTGGGCATAAGTCTAATATATATTTATTAATAAATTTTAAAAATTCTATAATAAAATTATTATGTATTTTTTAATAAATTTTTAATATAATTATCCTAAATCGTAAACGCTTATTTGATATTTTCTTAGGTGATCATTTAAGCGTAACGAATTTTTATTGTTAACATTTAATACCATTTTTTTCCTTTGTCCTCCTCGTTTTCTACGTAACTATAGTTAATTACTTAAAGGACTTGAATAATTAATAATAGTCATCATTCCTTCGATTTTCATTGGGTTTTTTGTTTAGATGTTTGACAAAAATTTTGATGACACCGGGATAGAAAATCGATTTTTTTATAAATTTTTATTTTTAATTTATATATTCCACTAATCACAGCAAATATTTAATTATTAAGACACATTGTGCACAAATCTATAATTAACAAAATCACATATTTTTATTTATGTTTATGTAATAATTAAGAAGAGAGCTTTTAATAGCCTTATAATTATTTATTTATATTTATTTCCTTATTTATTTCAAAAAAATATATAAAAATGTCAATGTGACTTTGACAGTGAAATAAACTTAAAAAAATATAGTGGAATAAATAATGACGTCATTGATATATTCCCAGTTAAAATGTAAATCCTATATTATTGATAACTCGATGTAACATTAAAAGTCGAAATTTGTCGGTGTAATTTTGACGACAAAATGTGTACACAATTTTATGACAAAATATAGACAAAATTTGTCATGACAATTATTCAACAAATATTTGTAGACAATTTGTCGGTGTAATTTTGATGAAAAAATGTGTACACAATTTTATGACAAAATATAGACAAAATTTGTGATGACAATTATTCAACAAATATTTGTCGACAATTTGTCGATATAATTTTGATGACAAAATGTGTACATAATTTTATGACAAAATGCTGACAAAAGTTTGTCATGACAATTTATGGTTTCTCGGGTTTCTTAAGTGGAATCAAAAATTTTAAATTAATTATAAAAATATTGTCAATTTTAAACTGGAATATTAGCTGTGTTTTTTTATTCCTACTCTGTACTATACGAGTAGAGTATCTGTATGGTTGTTGTTGTAGCTACTCTACATAATTATCCAGTACAACATGTAGAGTAAAAGGGAAATTAATGGGAAATTATTAAATTTTAATATGGCAACTATAAATTTGACAAGAAGATACTTCATTTCGTATATTTGAATATTGAAAATTTGATTTTTAAAAAATATCAATAAAGTGGGCAAATTTTTTTCAATCAATTCTATATCATATTTTCCCCTTTCACTACATCGTTTTTTTATTCCTTTTATATCAAGTAGTACAGAGTAGGAATAAAAAAACTCAGCTATTAATTTATTAGCAGTGGACCCTGCTGCATACATAAATTTGTTAACATCGCTATAGTAGCAATTCATTACGTTGGATGTTAAGATGTTAACAGACTGCAAACTTTTTGGAAATTGCAATAGGGATGCATTTGGAGCGTTTCTTCCATGCCATGTATCCCATGTATTGAGTTTGGTTTGGATTAAAACGGAATTACCGTTACCGTTAAGTTTAATAACAGTAATTCAATCCCCATCGGTTCCTTGCAAATGAGATTAAGTTGACAGTTTTGGCAAAATTATATGACATTTATTACCTAGTTTCCATGTACTGAGTTGAGTTGGGTTGAGTTGAAATGCAACCATCAATTATTCGTTCCATTCCAACTCAACTCAACTCAACCCCTGTTTCCATGTACGCTAACTCGAGTTGAACTCGTCATGGAAACAAGGTATATAATAAAGAAAAATGTCTATACTATATTTTCAAAACTTCATTCCTTCTAAATGTTTCGATATATATATTTTCAAAACTTCATTCCTTCTAAATATTTCGATAAATATATTAATTTTCATCTTTTATACTTTTTTTTAATAAATTTACTTCTTCTTTACTCAAAATATTCTTGTCGACACCGTAATTTAGGATTTTTAACACTTCCATACATGAAATAGATTTACCGAAAATGCAACTCACTCCGAACTCCCTGTTTCCATTCCATGAACGCATGGGAATGAATAATAGTAGAATACGGTATGGTAACGTTATATAGTTGAATACAGGTACTGCCAAACTTAAATTTAGGCATTGTAATCGAATATTAATTTTACTGGAGGCAGTAATAATATTTGTGGCTTGTGGTGTCTGATTAATATGAAACTGTTTCTTATTTCTGCTCAGATCAATCTGATGGTTGTTTATTTCAATTTCAGATTAGTCAGATTGATTCTTTGATCGGAGAAATTTTTCAGATTTTTCAGATTTATTATTGTTTGTGGCTAACTTTGTGCTTGATTTTTATAATTTTTATTTATTTACATTATATATTTTTTTTATTAGTTATCTAAAAAAATTGAAAATACCTTGGCAAAAAAATTAAAAGTTTCTAATGGACAAGTATTGCCGTCAATAAGACGAGGCGATCTCGCTAGGTATTTTCCATCATCAGGTAATTCGAACAAAATTATGTACCTACCTATATTAATTTTTTTTTATTGCTTATTTCAATTTCAGATTAGTCAGATTGATTCTTTGATCGGAGAATTTTTTTCAGATTTTTCAGATTTATTATTGTTTGTGGCTAACTTTGTGCTTGATTTTGTTGTTATGACTAAACTATTATCAGATTGTCAGAACAATTTGTTTAACCAATTTTTTTTGAATTATTTATATTTTTTGTAAATTAATAATAATAAAATATTATAAAAAGTAATATTTAATGAAAAATATTAAAGAAATTGTTATTTAAATTGAAAAATAATTTCGAAAATTTGTGTTTTCATTTTACCCGTCAACATTGTAGCATTTTTTGATCTGGAAAAAATTTGACTGTTTCTTATTTCACTCGACAGCTTAATCTGATTTCAGATTTAAAAAAATCTAGTCGATCTACAGATTTAAATAAGAAAAACACACCATTGAATTGAATCCAATGACATTGACAGCGATAGTGTTCTTTTGAAAATTTCAATACCATGTATTCCATGTTGCGTTAAATTCTATTCAATTTTTCAACAATATTTTTTTTTTGTTGGGATTTGCAATTGAGATTTGAAATTCGCAAACAAAAAAAGTTTATTATTATATCTCGCTCTCGCACTTTCGTTTCATAAAACAAAAACAAAAAATTGAAAAAATTTTCATTTCCACTACACAGTTTTTTCACAAAGCTTGCTAGAAAAGCAGGATAAGAGATTTTAATTAAATTTTTATTGAAATTTTACATATAATTATTATTATATTTTATATTTAATTAAAAAAAATGTCTGCTAATACAATTCTTTTTGATTTTACAATTGATTCAAATCAAATTTGTGATAGTAGTTCCCGAAATGATATTGTGAAAATTATTCAATCACAATTGGAAGGAGTGTTTAAAGATTTAAAATTAATTTATGATATGCAAACCAAAGATGGTTATATGTGTATATTATCTGAAAATAATTTAACATTAATTACAATTCGTTTTTATATTCATGGTTTAATTACCATTAATATTGAATATTATCAAGCTGAAGGAGAGGAGTCGAAATTGAATTTTGATGTAATAAATAATTTCAATGGTTTTTTTTAATAAATTTTTTTTAGTTAAAAATTTTAAAAATCAATAAATATAAAAAAAATACCAAAGAAGAAAAGTGCACATATTTATGAAGGTCGTTTAGTCGAGTTTATGGATTTTTTTTAAAAAAATTATTGCCGGGAATGAGTATATTCATTCGTCTGGCTTTATCAAAGTTTTATTTTTAAAACTACACTACACGTGAAGTTTTCATTTTTTAATGGCACATTTTCTTTATATAAATATAAAGTCAGTAAAGATTATTAAATTATAAACAAGAATCTTTTGCCGGCTTTTAGAGAACAGACTTATATAACAGAACAGATAAACAATTTTTGTTAAGAAATTACTATATTAATTTGCCAATTTTCTTATACGTATTTCTTTGTAAATACATATAGCTATTAATTGCGAAATATTTGAGAACTGGCAAAAATAGACATTATTATCTATCAAAAATATAAAAGTTCAGTGCCCTAGTTTACTCTATATTTTTTATTTATATTAATATTATATCTACTATAAGTACTAATTTTCTTTATTTTATATATATTATTTTTCAATAGATATATTTTAATTTGTTTATTTTGTTTAATTGTAAAAAAAAATTCTTACAGAATATCAGAGATTTGGAAATAATTTTAAGTAATAAATTAAATTCATTACGTTCAAAACATTTGCCGCCGATTAAACGTGGTGGAATAATTGATATATACTTGACTAGCTCAGGTCAGCAACAAAAATACAAAACAAAAATTTATAATATTTTAATTAGTATTTTAAATTATATTTTTTTCTTATAATTTAATAAAATTCAATAACTTTTATATTTTATTACACAAAATACACACAATTTCAAAAGTTTATTATGGTATAAATATATTATTAATAACCAATCTTCAATTATTAAATTGTTATGCAAAATTGAAGGCATGCTTCTCAAATTTCACCTTCAAATTTTATGTATTATATTATATTATATTTTCATAATCATGATTCATATAAATTATTTTCCTTTCTTATTTAGGGGTTATTAAATATAAAGAATTTCATAACCATATTTTCAGTTCATTCACTATATAATACCATTTTTTTTAATCAAGTGGGCTAATAATATAGTTATAGGATATAATTATCTGTTTCATAGTTGTAATTTGTATTTGTCTGGTCAAGTTCTAAATTTGAATATAGTTAAATTATTTATTTTGTGAAAACTAGAATTTTTGTTGTATATTCAAGTTTTAATAATTGCTAAATCAAATCCTAAATAATTGACCATCCATCAAAATTTATGAAAAAAAAATTCCATTAAATAAAAATCATATTTTTTTTAGTTCTAATTTAAATTTATATTTTATTTTTTCTATTTTATAATTTTTATTTATTTACATTATACATTTTTTTTATTAGTTATCTAAAAAAATTGAAAATACCTTGGCAAAAAAATTAAAAGTTTCTAATGGACAAGTATTGCCGTCAATAAGACGAGGCGATCTCGCTAGGTATTTTCCATCATCAGGTAATTCGAACAAAATTATGTACCTACCTATATTAATTTTTTTTTATAATAATTTTCTATTTTTAGTTGACTATTTTCTTTTTTATGTATATTAATTTTTCATTTCTATATATATGTGCACAAAAAATTGCTTTTATTTTCAAAATTATATATAAATATTTTTTTCTATAATGTTAAATAAGAAATAAATTTTATTTTGCATTTCAAGCTAGCTTAATAGTTTTAATTTTTATTAAATAAATTAATTAATAATTTCAAATTAATTTTAAATTTTTTTTAAACGATTTTCTTCCGTTTTTATAGATGAACGCATCATTGAGTATGATATTGATAAAATTCTGTATGAACAACGTTCAGAATTTCAAAAAATACAAATTGTTCGTTCAAAAACTTTGGGTCATATGTTGATTCTTGATGAATTACAAAGTATAGTTATCAAATTTCAAATTTATGAATTTAATTACAAAAAAAGAAACTAATTATTTTAATTTTTCTTTATAGATATTGCTGATGTTGATTTGATTTATACTGAAACATTAATGCAACGTGGTATTGAAAATTATGATGGTAAAGAGATTTGTATTTTAGGTGGTGGTGATGGTGCACTATTATATGAATTACTTAAAGAAAAACCAAAATATGTGTTTATGTTGGAAATAGATGATTTAGTAATGCAAGCATGTAATAAATATATGAATTCAATATGTGGTGATGTACTTGAAAAACGTAAAGGTGATAATTATGAAATAATTGTTGGTGATTGTTTGGTATATATGAAACGTTTTATTGAACAAGGACGTAAATTTGATTATGTATTTGGTGATTTAACAGACATTCCAATATCTGATACACCAACTGGTGAAATATGGAATTTTATTCGAACAATTTTAGAGCATTCATTTAAAATATTAAAACCAGATGGTAAATATTTAACACATGGTAATGGTACTAGTTGCCCAGAATCATTAAAAATGTATGAAAATCAATTGGATTTATTAATGCCACCAGTTAAATATAATAAATCAACAGCATTTGTACCATCATTTATGGAAGAATGGGTTTTTTATCAAGTTAGTTTAGCTTGACCACATCAATCATTTAAACACTTTTTATGTATTACAAATGTTAGAACTAATAATATAATTCTTTGGAAGTGCTTAAATAAATCTTATTACCAGCATTGTTGGAGTTCATACCATTTAATAATTTAGTAATTGTTCAAAAAATAATATTGTACTTAGTAATGCAAATGAATTGCTATTTAATTTTTTTTCATTCATGTTCCTTATAGAATTTATTAAAAATATATGTTTTAATTTAAAATGAATTGTTTTAATTATTATTTTTAGTCTCATACAAGCACAATGCTATAGTTACAATGATGGAGAAAAAAATCGAAGAGCGAAATACGAACTGGCCATTATAAAATTGAATTATTGCACACTTAAATAAAATTCTGGTAATTTTTGCATTCATAAGATTATTTTTATTTGTTGAAATAATTTATCTAATTTCTATTACTAAATTAAATAAAAATTCTACTTAAGTACAATGTTAATAAATATATTAAATATATATTTTAAGTGATTATTAATATTATGATAAAATGTGATAACAAAATTGTAAATACCAGTGAAATGGGCCGCATAAAATAAATTGTAAAATATCCTTAGAAGCTATTTAGCCTACTTTAAGTATACTTGTGATTAATTAATAAATATTTTTTATATTTAATTTGGAAGAAACACAGACACAACAATCTAAATAGTTTTGATGTTATTTTAATTTTATAAATTCTTCTATTCATATTAGTTTTACCATTGTTAGTAATTCTTTTTTTAAAGTTAATTCACGGAATGTCAATTTTAAATTAATAATAAAACTTTAATCCCAGTTTCTCAATATTATTTCGATATTTAATCATTTTGTAATAAAATACTATTATTTCTAGTATTTTTCGTTTCTAAAATATCAGTATGTTGTACTGGTTCAACTTCAGTTTCAGAAATTATCTCTGCTAGCCATTGTTCAATTTGTACAGGATGTTGAGTTGGCGTTTGATTATCGTCATTCTGATTACTTTCTAGTACGATTTTTAAATTTTCAAAATTTCTAAGTAAAAATTTTCGATTTGTATTTGAATTATTATCAGTATTATTATTATTATTACTTTTAGATGAAGAATCTGAAGATGATTCAAATGGAATGTTATCAGTGGTTGTTGATTTATTATTGGTATGTTTATGATGTGGTTGTTGTTTTAAAGTATTTTTAATTTCACTTATTAAACGATTATAAAATTCACAATTCTCTTCGTTGTCTTTAGTTGTTGTTGTGGTTGTTCTAGTTGTAGAATTTGAATTATTTGTTGTAATTTCCTCATAATCATCAAATTCCTCTTCTTCTTCATCTGGAATATTCCCATTTTCAGTAATTGAACTAAAAATTGGCTGAGATTCAGCTATTGAATCAGTTGGACTTTTGGTATTATTATTTTTCTCTATATTCATTGTATCCTGATTAGCACAATTAATAATTAAATTTGATATATTTTTCAAATTAATTGTACCATTACAATTATTAATTGTAATTTTTGGTTTAAAAGACTTTTTATGACTAGATAATTTATTTTTTGATTTGATGCTATCGGTTTGATGTGCTGATTCTAATGATGTTTTTGTTGTTAGTTTTAATTGTTCAGTTGAATCGCATTTTTCATCATTTACAGGTGACGAAGTTGATGATGTTTCAACAGAAACAATTGATGCTGTTTGAAATATATTTTGTACATTATAATTAATGAATGGTACTTGTTCTGTTCGCTTAATCAATTCTTTGGCTTCATTTAATGTTATATTGATTATAGAATCATTTATATTATTAACATTATCATTAATAAGTTTTTTATTATTAGAAAAATCAACGATTATTTTTTCCTCATTCATAGAGTTATTACTGCTATCTTTAATAGGCATTTGTTTATACATTATTTCGTGATCAACATTTGGTAATATATAATCCTCATTTGCGTATAAATCATTTGCAAAATTTATATTATCAAGGCTAAATTTACCAAATGTCCTTAAATAACTAAAAATAGTTTCTTCGTTTTCGGTAACAAATTTGATATCATCAACATTACCACCACCACTCACGTTACTACCAAATGTCGTTGATGATGAGTTATAATTATTATTATTGCTCGTACCTGTGGTAACAATATTTTTGTTATTTTTTCGATTAGAAATCGATGAAATTGCATCGATTTGTCTTAATAATAATTTTTCGCGTAAATTTATTGCTTCACGTATTTTATCAAATTTTTGTTGAACATCTTTCTTTAACTAAAAAATCAATTAATTTAATTAATATTTTTATACCTATATATATGTAATTTAATTAAAATAAACATACTAATTCCATTTTATATTTTCTTTGACTTGACTGGAAAATATCATATAACAATTTAATGCTCACAACTATAACAAGGCTTTTCAAATTTTTAATTCAATAAATATATAGATTTAGCAGTTTATGAAAACAAAACTATACCAACATAAAAGCACAACTCCCAGAAAATTAATGAAAGAAAAAAAACTGACCTTTTATCTGTCAAAAATTATCTAGTCTTTTATCAAGTAAGATTTTTTCAAGTCACAACTGTATAAAATATATATTTTGATATTGTTATAAATAAATTAATTAAATATTACACCTTTATGACTTTAATATAAAAAAAACAATTGTCATTGTCATTCAGTTTGATTAAATGTCAATAAAATTGAAAATAAAAGGTGTACTAGATTGTTTGAAATTCAATCTTTATATGTTTATACGATACATACATTTTGAAATGCATCTAAATAATTAGATAAGGAACTCCAAAAATGTTGTAACTCAACAGAAATAATTCATTTTTTTATATATATTATATTATTTGTAAATTGAAAGTAATTGACAAAATCACAAAAGAGGCAAAGAGGAAAGGGTTGACAAAATCACAAAAGAGGCAAAGAGTTATAAAAATTTTCCTAAAAGTTATGGATTGTTAGTCCGATTCCGATGTCGATATCCAGTCCAGACTCAATGGCAATTCTACTATTTTTATTAGACATAATCTACTACATTTCTTCTAAATTTTTTTTTGACATTATTATAAATAAATTTAAAAGTCATAACTGCACAATTTATTTTATATAAATTAAAATCTTAATTCTCAACAAAAATAAAACCACTGTTGTGATACTAAAAAAAATCATTTAAAGCAAAACAAAAAAAAAATCTTTTTTGACAGTTGAATTTTTTTATATCCATTCGCGACGTGTGTGTTTGCTGTCCCTTTTTTTAGATGGTGTTATTTTCTCGTGTAAAAATGTTCTCGTACATTGAACAAATTCATATGTTGAAATAAATTCCAAAAACACATTAATAAAATATAGTTTTTTTTGTGTTAAAGTGTTCAAAAAAAGTTTAAAGTTCAAATAAAAATATATATATATATATATATAATATAGAAAATAATTATTAAGAAAAATAAACGATACTAAAATATTTCTTTTTGTTCCGAAAAGTTGACCCTCACTTATTTCTTTTTGTTATATATACAATATATTAGTCCACCAGTCCACCAAAGAAAAATTGTACGGAAGGGTAGGTCAAAATTTTAAATCTAAAAAAAATTGCATATATATTACATATTATAATATATAAATTTATGATAATATAAACCTGTGTCGTGGAGATGAATATTTTATCTTGTATAGTAATTAAGAGTGCAGTAATATATACATATAATACTCAAAAATATTAAGGTCAAAAAGGTTTTTTTTGGGTAATAAATGAAAATCGATTGAAATAATTTTTGAGAAATAAATAACTATTAATATTAATTAAGTATTTCTAAATACAAAAATATATTTACGTGATATCGACAATCTTAAATAAAGAAAAATTGTTTCTTTATTAATTCATTTGTGTTATGTTATGTCATACACACTAGATTTATATTAATGATATCAAATTTAAAAGTATATTTAATTTCCATTAAAAATATATAAGAAGTGATAATTTCTTTATAAAAAATAAATTAATTGTGTGTAAAATATAAGAAGAAAAAAAAATGATGTAATTTTTCCCAACTGAATTGGTTCGTATAGAATTATAGATAGACAAAAAAAATGTTGATAATCAAAGTAGAAATTTGTATACTTATACCTTTTAAGAAAGACTTTGCACGATCGCCAGAGTTAAAATTTTAATTTTTCATGTTAAAAAGACATATATTTATTTATATATCAAAAGAAAAATTAAATATGTATACATATAAAAAATATTATTTCGAAATAAACAAAAATAAGGCCTTTATAATGAAAAAAGCTCTTATTTGAATAAAAATTTATTTAAGTATATAATAATAATTTAATTGGTGTCTATTAATTGCCATTTTATCTAAAAATTTGATATATTCGATTATTATTTATTAGAATGTTAAATAATGTTTCTTTTTTTATTATTAGCTTTTGATTAAAATAATTTAATAAAATTCTTATCAATTTCGTTTATTAAATTCTTATCAATTTCGTTTATTTCTTTTATATCATTCACTATCGTCAAATATATAGTGGGGTTATTTTTATTGTTTCATAAAATCATAATATAAAAAAAACAATTTTTTATACCGCCTTATAAAATCTAATCTGAATTTTTGGGAAGAACATAAATGTTTGAATTAATATTGTTCTGTTTTTCGAGTAGTATCCTATATATGTACAGGAAGCATTTTTATTGAACTGATTTTTCTTGAATGTGTGGCATTAAATGCTTACAGTAATAATTTAATTAAAAATTTAAAGTAATTATCAAATATGATATATATATAAATTATTTATATTTTGTTTTATGTAAAATATTTAAGCATTGAAATTTCTAAATCCATAAAATATACGTATAAAGGTTTGTATTATTAATTAATACATGAAGTCATTTATAAATTAAGTTACTTATACTTACTTATATTTAATTTACTTATTAAGTCTAATTAATGTATGCATTTTAGATCGTTAGAGATCTTCATATATTAAAAAACAGTCCTACATATTACTGGATAAATCATAACTTATTAACTATATTGCCTTGATATTATGTATACATATTCCAATATTTTCTCTATGTTGTGTAGTTTAGTTTCACTCGCTGATCAAAAATGTTGTTGAACAATATTTGTTTTACTAATTTAATGGTTCATAAAATTTTTAAATTTCATGCTCATTTGCAATTGTTTTTAATTGATCTACAGATCCTACTGTGAGTGATTGCATAACAAATTATCGAATTTATTTTTTTATATTTATAACGTTTTGTGTAATCTAATCATATATTTATATATTTGCCACCTGAAAAATGTTAATCAAAAAATGAAACTTTTGCTTGGACAAATATAACATTATAATTCCTTTCCGAATAAATTAATATTTTTGTATATAAGTATATAACTAGTATTTAAAAAAATTACCTTAATAGAATTTTAATTATAGTTTTATGGTTTCAAAAAGTTCTGTTTTATATATTTTACACGTGAATATATATATAACGTCCATTTCAATGTCTGTAAAATTAATGAAAACTTCTGGTTAATAAAATTTACCATTTGTTTTCTTTATCAGTAATTGAATATTTATTAAATTAATCACGCCAATTCAAATAATAATAATAATAATTTGCTGACATCATTTTTGTTGATTGTTGATGAATGAAATATTATAAATGAATTTATATATATAAATTGTTTGATGGAAATTCCATTATTAGTATCATTACTTAAAATTTGATTTGTTATAACAATTTGTTTATAATGTAATATTTTTGCTATATATAAGTAAGTATAGATACTTATATTATTCTTTTAAATTTCATATCAAGGCAGAGTTTCTAATAATTCATAATTTCAAGGCAGAGTCTCTATAAGTTTAGTATCAGATTTCATTCAAATATACTTACTTAGTTATTTTTATATTTTATTGGTTAAATTAAAATATTATAAGTATTATATATATATACATATATATTATATAATTCTACCAAAATATATTTCATAAAACTAAATTGATTTATATTTGTGGTCTTTTATATATATGTATATATGCTAAAAAAATTTGTGTTTAATTTTGTGCCTCAACAAAATTAAATCCATATTGAATGCCAAAAAAAATCATTGACACTTTTGTTTATCTAATAAAAAATATCATTTTGTTATTTTCTCTGCATTATGTACCCTTGAATTTAATATTTAAAATATATTTTATCGAAATTAAAAATATACATATATATTATAAGTTTTGTTTAATAAAAAATTTATTAAAAAATAATTTCTCTTAAAATAAAATTATTTTTAATTACTTATTCATTATCAATAAATTTTCTGTCCTTATAATTTTAAATTAAAATTTAGTAGAGTATATGTACGTAAAAATTTCTGAGTCATTTCTTTACTACGAAATACCACTTATATTATGTATACATAAATCAAATATCTTACGTATTTTAACAAAAAAACAATATCTACATCAAAAATAGGTATATATTTTGTGTACTTATATACCTGACCTAATGATTTACCTTGTCTTAAATAAGTGTGGTAAAGGACTATTTAACTATATTTTTCTTGTTGTTTTACGATATTGTAATGTCCTGACACAATAACTTTACGTTATTGTAATTTTACTATATGTATAGTTGTTAAGCTATGAATTATACACAATTCAAATTATAATACAACTTATAAAAATAAATAATGATATTTAATATAAAAATAATAAAGTTAAGCATTCACATAACTAGTAAAATGTTGAGTGTAACATGAAAAAATAAGTCACGCAACTTTTTATGTATATAATCTTCTTATACATATAAACTTAGTACATATTAATAATATTCAAGAGTTTGTTTATTTTATTTATATTTTTTTTTGTTAATATTCTCATATATAAGTATATATAACCATTTATATTTTTAGTCCTTTAAGATCCTGAAGGCCAAAAATATCTTCTATTAGTATTATATATAAGTATACATATATATATATACATATACTTCCTATTTTAGTTCTTTTGGGCTGGTTTCAGATTTCACTGTAATTTTTCTTCTTTTTTTATGGAAGGAGAGTAAAGATAAATTGTTATGGTGAAAAGTTTTTCACTTGAAAAAAAAAAGTATAATACAAATAAGTATTTCGTGATTCATATATAAAAATGTTCAGATTTTCAAGTTGATTTTATTATTATTATTATAAAATTTATAAGAGAAACAGAATGAGAGAGGGCAATGGTATAGAATTGTATTATATGGGCTAAAAAATTTATGAAAATTATATTAAAATTTTCTATTTTAATGTTGATTTAAATAAATTATTATTATTCGGTTATGCCAAATTTTCACATATTTTTTTTGGTTTGTCATTTATGAAAATTGTAATAAATCATAAAATTTTTTTTTTGTCGAAAACGTGACTTTTTGGAATTAAAATCAATTTGTATATATACACAAAATTTATATATTTTTTAAAATATTGAAATAAAAATCTTATACTTAAGTAAAATTTTGATTAATTTTTTAAAGATATAATAAGTAATTTAAATTTCATTTATAAAATGGTTAATTAAAACATGACATCTTTTATATATGATAAGAAACTCCTACAATTTAACAAATTATAATTTAATTCATAATTATTTCGTACGACATTAAACACAATTTTAATAATTATATTATTGAAGACATAATAAAATTGTTTTTATAGACCTTTATAAATAAATGATTATAGGCGGTTCAGAAAAAGTAATAAAGAAAAATTGTGTAATGTAATAATATTAAGAAAACAATTAGCAAGCATACTTTTATGTGGTATTAAATTTAACACATAAATTTTGATTTTAGGACATGATTTGTATAAAAATTTAATTATTTATTTATTTATGCATAAGAATGTTTTCTTATGGGAATTGATTTAGACAAGTACTAAAATAATTCTAAATGGATTAATAAAGGATATACCACTTGACAAGATGGTATAATAATTATATGACTTTGAGAGAAGACTAACACACAAAAGATAACAGACAAAATTTTAATTTTACATTTTTTAAATTGAGATTTAAGTATATAAAACTAATAAAATTAGAAAAAATCTAAAAAAAATTCTTAAAATAAAAGATTAAATTTACCTGAAATGAATGAAGTGAAATCTGAATTAATTTTAATTTATGAATTTCCATTGTTCCAAATGCATTTTTTATTTTCTATAAATAATAATAGAAAAATAACATATATTCAAAACAATCCTTTTAATTTATTAAAAGGACTTTTTAATTGTTTGAAAACTTCTTTGATATAATTTTGTCATTCATTCTTTATCACCTTTGAAAATTTGCAGTTTCTGAATTAAATGTGAACAACAATATATAATAATAAAATCTAGAATAATGATTTCTTGAGGCATAAAATAATGTGATTTTGTTTTTTTTTTTTTGATTATGTTGCATTTTGAATGAATATAAAAAAAAAACAGTAAAGAAAAGTATTATTATATTATTGAGGTTTTTGTTTTTATTAGGGGTGAATGAAATTGTATATGTATAGTTTTTATAATAAATTGATGAGCCATGACTTTAATTATTGATTGATTAATTTGTAAAAAATTATATATACAAATTTAAAAACATAGAAACCACACTCTGAATGAAGGCCTACGTCTTAAATATTTCCCTGACATTCTATTACTTACATTTTTTGGTAATAACAGATTCAATACAATTACTGCAATTAAAATTTTTTACATTTTTCTAAGCAACTAATTATTGGAAGTGATACAAAATTTGTATAAAATTTTTCAAGATAAATTTAATATGGAACAGGATTTTCTTACATTGGAAAAACATAAATTTGACTTGTATAAGTGGTATTTACATAAAAGTAATATAGAATAATAACATTTATATATACATCATTATGTCAATTTGGAACTAGTTACTAGTCCCTCCTCTTTGAAGTTTAATTTATATAAGTAACGAATAAATAAATAATTTACCTAAAACTTAAACTCTTCAATATTTTGTTGTAGTCAATTCTATAGAAATTCAAGATGATATGAACCCCTTAAACTGAAAGTATTATGATATAGATATATGTTATTATTTATATAGAAATAAAATGCATTTAAATGCAACAGAATGAAAACATTGATAATTCTTTTTTCGCATTGCAAATAATATGTATTAAAAAAAATACAACCCCCACAACACAAATAAAGATAGTTTTTCCAAACTGAAAATTAAAATGTTTTTTATTATAATTTTCATTTTCTATCTCTGAGAATGACCTAATTTTTCTTCTTGAATAAAAATAAACTGAATAAATAATATATAAAATTGTAAATTCCATGTTTTATTTTATTTTTTATTTTTTTGAAATAGAAACATTCATGTTGGTATGTCAACAGAGAAAAAAGAATCCTTGCTAAATTTATTTTTATCAAGAAAAAAAAAATTATATTCACTACATATAAATAAATAAAAAACAGAAAACATAGAAATATCATCATCATAGAAGAGTAACATAATAATTTTCAATGATAAAAGAAAAATATTATATAAGTAAATAAATTATGAAATTGTAAATAAAAGATTTCATTTATTCATTTTGGGTTTGCGTTTGGATGAATAAAAAATAAAATAAATAAAATTATTTGTTATACAGGATTGAAATTATATATTGCAATCTAAAATTTCATGTAACAATCAATTATGGGGTCACTGTTGTAATTATAAGGTGGAAAGCAAATTGTCCTACAGAGGAATTTATGGTTCGGAATTCATAAAATAAATTAGTAGATTCTAAATTGCAATAAAATTGTCGGGAAAACCTCTAAGAATTAGGCCTAGGTCCACATCAGGCTGTTGAGCCAAAAGAAGAAATATAGGTATTAAAACTATTTGAATTTGATTGACACTGTTACGCTTTTAGATTTGAATTGGTAACAAATTGAATAAATAGATGCAAGCTAAGGGCAAATATACCATGTATAGTATTAAGTATATAGAGTCTGCTAATAGTACGTTGTATTTAATATTTTAGGGAAATAGAAATTTCTATGCAAAATTATAAGATGTGATAGTTGATAGTCACAAATCACTTTATGTTATTCCACTACAGATTCTTACAACAATTATTGATTTTGTGACTCAAAGAACAATATCGTGTTATATCAGATCACTGACAATTACATTAAAATATACTATAATTCCTTTAAATATACGGTACTATCAAGGACACAATGTACAGTCTGAGTTAAAAAGAATTGTAGAAAAAGGTGGATTATTTATATAATCTACATAATCTATATATTTAACAATTTTTGTATTCTGGTTAATACCTTATAATATTTAAATAAGTTTTATTTTTTATAGTTGATTTTTGGCTCACAAATAAAAGGATTTATATTTAACTTATTATTTCTGGTGGATTTAAGAAGATAATGTTTTTTTTCCTCCTATGTAATAAGCACTGACACAACAGCAAACAAACAAACAAAAAAAGAAACGAAATAGAGATTAAAATGGAAAATGAAAGAAATTTTGTACCTCAGGGAAATTGTGTTTTCCATTTTTTTACAAAGAATTTTTATTTAAGAATTTTTTTTTTCTTTTGGGCAGGATATTGTGGAAATATCTTGGATTTCTTTTGTAAATTTCATTATTCATAGATATACGAAAAATACTAAATATACTTTAGTTTAGACTAAAGATTGGTTTATTTTGTATTTCATTATTCAAGGTTGTCCTCATTTAAATTTTATATCAATTTTTTTTTAGATTTTAAAAGGATTTTTTCTATGATTTTACATAGTTTTTTTATTAGCATAAAATTTACACTTCTTTATTTTTTTGATATTGTTGTGTTTATAAGATAATTTCCTTTTGGGAATTTTCTTTTTATGTATAAACTGTCTATTAAAATATCAATTCTTTATTTTTTTTATCTTTAAAAGATATAAAGGATTTTTTGTTTTCATTGACACTAAGAGTTGAATATAAATGAATATGTAATATTATTTAGTTGTAAAAAGAAAATGGGTTGAAATTTACAAAATAAATATTGTGGAAAAGGAATTATGATTACAACTTATTAGAAAGGAAAAATATAAATTTCATCTGAAATTCTGTATCAAATTAGTGATAAGAATAAATTCATGATTTGAATGCAAAATAAATTTATTTACTTAATAAACTTGAAATCTAATTTAATGTAAAAAAATTGATTCATAGTGATTTCTCGGATTTTGAATCTGTTCTGGTTGCTGCACGTTTATCTCAAAGTAGAAAACAATTTTAAAAATTAATTTAGATTTTGGTTATATAAGATTTCAAATTTTTAAATTAGTAATTTTACTTAGAAAATTATGAAATAATGAGCAAATTAATTTGATCCAAGTCATACTCAAATTATTTTAAGCTGTATTGTATACCCGAGACGAGAGCTCATAAATAATACTGATTTCTCTAACATTCGTCCGAATTACGAGTGATTGAAGGTTCGAATTGCGAGTGGCGAGTGAATTTCGACAAATGTTAATTCTGTAAGGTGTAAGAAATTAGCTCAGAATTTATGAGCAGTTTTACTCGAAACAAAAAATGATTACGAATAAGTTGTCGAAATTTCGGACAAGCACTCGTAATTCGAATATTTAGGATGTTAGAGAATCCCGATCATTAATTACACTCATTATACTATATATATAAACCATCAGCACTTTACCATTCATCATAACCTTTCATATGACTGTAAATTTAATTATATTATATAGTTAGTTAGTTTTCAGACTCGGGTCGGCAGAGTTCTGCCTGGTTACTTCAGCCATTGGCTTATTGTAACTACCCTTTTGTTTTCCTTTTTTTTGTTTTTACTCGTTTGACAGACCAGGGGGGCTACTATGAAAAAAATGCGCGCGCCGCGCCTATCGAATATCGAATTTTGCTACTATGAAATAAAAATATTCGACGTCTGTCGAATGATCCGCCTTACCATGAACGTTAAATTGCCGCGCCTGCGCATTTTATGCTCGATCGAATATTTATATTCGACAGCAAAATTGATGACTGATATTTATTTTCGGTAGTTATTTTAAAATGTAAGCATTTCTATATTAAAAAATATATTTATTTAATGTGTAAATAAATTATATTAAATAAAAAAAAACAATAAATGTAGTTTAAATAAAAGTAAGAAGTTTTTTTAATTTTTTATTTTCGGGTTTCAACAAATTCAAAACAATTTGTTATTAGTGGAGTATTTATTTAATAAAAAATGACGACATCGCTAAAAAATTTTTAAATGCTCCTCGATATAAAGCAAAATGCAATAAATCCATTTTATACTTTTTTTTACTTTCTTTAGTTCAAAATTAAATTAATAACTTTAAGTTTACCTAAATAAACTTCTTGTTTATATTTATAAATGTCAAAAATTATGTTTTTAAACAATCAGCTGATCATTTTATTCTAAATACCCCAATAAAAATGGCAATGCGCCTATAAAAATTGGTAAAGCGCCAATGTTTTTTGTAAATGTGTCTCGGATAAAGCGTCAAAAAAGTTGTTCGATATCTAATTTTCATAGTAGGCTAATTCGACGCGGATCGCATTCTTATTTTGCGCATAATATTCGATATGCGCGCCGATCGAATAGTTTCATAGTAGCCCCCCAGTACTGACAATGAAGTTATACAGTCTTGTCAACGAAAGGTTCCATGATTCCGATGGGGAGATGGTATAGCTGCCGAAGTGTATTAGCCTCTTGTATAATAGGGCTTCACAATCGCACAGTATATGCTCCGCTGTTTCGTCCTCATATACACAGAATCTACACAATCGTTCTTGACTTAGTCCTAATATGTGTATATGTTTCTTGAGTCCAGTGTCCAGTCAGGAAGCCCACCAGTGTTCTGGTTCTTCTTCTACTGTACTTTAGTAGCTCTGTTTTATAATTATGTATATTATATAAGAGAGAATAAAATTTAAAGATTATTGGTAAGACAATGAAAATTGGCTTTCAATTAAATAAGTTTCTGTTTGCCAAAACATAATTTATAAAACTTTATAAATTTAATAAACGAATATAAAAATATTGTACATTAAAATTCTACAACAGAATCAAAAATCTGGCAAAGCAAATGAAATAAATATTTGAATTAGTATAAATTCGATCATTTATCATTTATATGTCAACAGATGTTCATGTAATTTAAGGTCATATTTTTATATGATTGCTTACAAAATATTTAAATAATTATATAAGGAAAAACCAAATTAAAATATATTTGATAATTTATCTATAACAGATTAACCAAAAAAAAAAACATTGAATTACAAAAAAGAAATTTTTGCTTAACTTAAAAATTCCAAATTTAATTATATTTGTTCTTATATTTAAATTTTAAATAATATTTTATATACAATTTTTCCTTTCAATTTCAAAATAAATTAATTTTTGACCCTTTTACCCATATTTTCATTAAATTGAAAGCTTCATGGGAAAAAAAGCTACTCAAAAAAATACCAAAAGGTTAACTGAAACACAAACACTAAAATCCTTAAAATAACAAAATATTTACAAAAAAAAAAACTAAAAAACGGTTGCTTTTACAAATATCCATTTTTTTTTGTTGGTCCATTCATTCTCCTTTTTTTTTCTCATAAAAAAAAATCCAAACAAAACAAAAAAAATTGTATGTCCTTTACAAGCCTTAAAACATTTCAGTAAATTCACCATCCGTATTACAAAAAAAAATTATATTTTTATCTACTGTTTTTTTTTTGAAGATCAGCGAAAAGATGACCTCATTTTAAAAGTAACCATCAGATTGCTACAACCACTAATATATAATTGAATTTCCCAATGAATATCCTTTGGAATTTAAAAAACAAAGTTATATGTATACAGAAATTACTTAACTGTTACATTATATCTGAGTACATATAGTATAACATTATAATATTTTCAGGTGAATTTGGTCTTTTTATAATTCCAATAAGATATTTTCAAAATCAAAATTGATTTTTTCCCAAAATTAAGATGAATGTTTTTACAAAAGGACGATTTTTTTTAGACAAACTTTTACAAAAAAAGACGAATTTCATTTAGAAACAAACAAATTTTGATTAAGAAAAGAATTTCTGAAAATAAAAATTTGAAAAATAATAAAAGACAAATTTAACCTTTAATTAGCTAAAGTAATATACGTATATGTTTGGTCCTTTGGTCCTAAATTGAATTATACTAACACATTTACAATGACAAAATATTTAGGACACTTCTATTCACTTTTTATATTATAATAGTTTAAAAGTTTTCAAACACAAATTCCTTTATTTTTTTATATATATCCTATAAAAACTTTTGTTTCCTAAATTAATAGGGATACAAAAGGATATTGAAAATAAGGCAAGAAATTAAGAAACATTAGGATTTAATATATTATTATAATATAGATATTGGGGGGGGGGTGAGAATAGAAATATTGGCAGGATTCCAAAAGTAAATCATACAAGAAAAAAATGTATACATATAATATCTGTTTTTGATATTTAATGTTCTAGTAAAAAAAATCTGCAATTTGTTTTAACATTTTTACTAAATAGGATATCACATTTACAATATTATTTTTTTTTTGTCTGTATACAAAGAATAACAATTTTCTAATTAAATTTTTGGGAAAAAATTAAATAATATTTTAATATAAGGGGTTTGTATATGTACATATATATTTTTCTGGAAATAAATCTAAAAATATATAAATTCTTTGTAATGGTTTTCAAATGTGGGATTTTTTAAATATATATAATATCTGATTTTTTCATGTAACCAAATAATATTAAATTACGAAATTTCTTGGAATGCAATTTATAGTATTTTTGTGATATATTAAAAAAAGTAATTGCAAAAAAAATTTAAAATAATTTTATTTTATTGAGAATAATTTATAATGAATTTATTACTGACACTGGAAAATTGAAAATTTAAATTATAATAGTTTAATTTTACAAAATCTCACTGACGAATCGACATATATTCAAATTATTGTTATCAAAATTTTAATTTCCAAATTACATATTACAGATATACATAAAATTAAATTACTAATATTTTTATAAAATCTTATTTTATTTTGCAGATTAGGACGATAATTTGCGTCAGTTGTTACAGCATTGTTTTTAAAAATTAACTAAACAACGGAGAAAAGAAACAAAATAGAAATGAAACCAAGAATAAAAATATAATTAAAAAATTTATTTCTGTTCGAATGAAGAAACTAGACAGAAAACACATGCAAATGATAATTAAATTGAACTTGATTAATTGATTTTTTTTTTGTTGTTTTCAAATTAATTATCATATAACCAAGGTAAGAAAAATTTTGTTTGAAATATTTTTTAAAAAAAAAACTATTTATGGTCATTTAATTTAAAACAAAATTTTTATTTTTTTTTTATTTTAGCTATAAACCATCAACGACAATCGAACCATTTATAATTCTCTATCCTATATTTCCCTTTTAAAAATAAAAAATAATATAGCAACGAAATTTTATAAGATAAAAGATTAAAAAAAAAAAATTGGAATTAAAATCACACTTTATTGAAAATCCCAATGTCAATTTATTTAACCAAAAAAATTTACAATTTCACAACAAAAAAAATTACAACTTTATAAAATCGAAGAAAAAAATACACAACAGTGCAAATAAGATTTGTTGTTATTAAATTAAAACAACAAAATTGTAATTCGAATGCAACAATTTATTAGTTATATATACAAGAAATAATATCAAAAATAATAAATTTGTAATAAATGAATTTATTGTGCTGTTGTATACAAATAATGGCACCACCAAATTCACATAATACAAAAAAATGGGAATTATTTGCTGGACGTAATCGTTTTTATTGTGATGGTTTATTAATGTCAGCACCACATACTGGTGTATTTTATTTAACATGTTTCCTAATAACTGGTACTAGTACATTATTTTTTGCATTTGAGTAAGTATTATAATCATTTATATCATTTGAAATTATTATTATTATGTTTTTGATTTATATGTAATACATATTTATATATATTTATAGCTGCCCATATCTTGCAACTAGAATAACACCAGCAATACCAATTGTTGGAGCTGTATTATATTTCTTTACAATGAGTTCCTTATTAAGAACAACATTCACCGATCCAGGAATTATACCAAGAGCTTCACATGATGAGGCAGCATATATTGAAAAACAAATTGGTAAATATATTATATAAGAAAAATTATAATAATTACTTATTAGAATACAATTTTTTTTAATAATTTTTTTTTTGTTTTAATTATAAAATATTAGAAGTGCCAAATTCATTAAATAGTCCAACATATCGTCCACCACCAAGAACGAAAGAAGTTTTGGTTAAAGGACAAGTAGTTAAATTAAAATATTGTTTTACATGTAAAATATTTAGACCACCAAGGGCATCTCATTGTAGTCTTTGTGATAATTGTGTGGATCGATTTGATCATCATTGTCCTTGGGTATATATAATAATGATTTAATAAATAAAATTCTAAACATTTTATAGTTGATTTAAATTAAATTATATTAATCTAAAAATTTATAATTTTTCTTCTCAGGTTGGAAATTGTGTTGGTAAACGAAATTATAGATTTTTTTACATGTTTCTTGTATCATTAGCTTTTTTAGCAGTATTTATATTTTCTTGTTCAATAACACATTTAGTTTTATGTAAGTAAAATTAATTTAAAAAAAAATTTAATATATTAAAATAGTAATTTTTTCCCCATAGTAATGAAAAATAAACAAGAAGTTATAGAAGTGATAAGAGAGGCGCCATTTAGTGTTATTGTAACAATTATATGTTTTTTCTCAATATGGTCAGTAATTGGTTTAGCTGGTTTTCATACATATTTAACAACAAGTGACCAAACAACAAACGAAGATGTAAAACATTTTCAATTTAATGAATATATAAGCAGTATTTAATTTTTTATACTTTATTTTGTAGCTCAAAGGTTCATTTACATCAAAAGGTGGACAACGAGCAATAAATCCCTATTCACGTGGAAACATTTGTTTAAATTGTTTTCATATATTATGTGGACCAATGACACCATCTCTTATAGACAGGTTATTTTTTTATCAAAATTTTATATAAAAATTATTTTAATAAATTTAATTTTATAAAATTGTTAGACGAGGAGTTGTAAATGATGAATTTATATTACAAATGCAAAATCATTCACCAAATAATCAATTGACTGAAATAACAACGACCCAACAATCTGGAATGATTATGCATCAACCAATGATTGGTGGTAATAATATAGGTGGCGGTGGTGATTTAAAACCAAGACTTTATGACGAAGTAAGCAAAATTTTATTTTATTTTTAAATAAATTAAAAATATAAAAAATATAATTTTTTTCTTTATTATCAATTTTAGTCAAATCCAACATTAGGAATGTACCGTCATCGTAGTTATGATAATTTACAAAATGGTAAGTCAACATATTCCCCAGCGTATCGTTTAAAAAAAAATTTGCAATTACCTTATTCACCGTCGTTCGATCGGAATTCACCATTACCGCTTTTGCACCGTCAATCAATAGTCAATTATCATCATACAAATATTAATTTAAATCTTATTAATCAAATTAATGAAACAAACAACAATAATAATAATAATAATAATAATAGTAATAATAATAATAATCCTTGTATTCAACAACAACAACATCATCATACAAATTTACAACCAACAATAACAAATCATAATAATAATACTATACCAATACCATCTGAATTTGAATATTATACACCACAACAACAACATCAGCCACGTCAATCACGTGCATCTGATGCTAGTATTAATATACCATCAGCATATCCATTTCATAGAAATCGTGCCGTACAACGTCAAGGTTCAACACAATCAGTTGATTCAGCAGCTGGTGGTGGTACTGGTAGTGGTGGTTCTGGTTTTAATAAAATACCAATAAGACCAAAACAACCACAAACAAAAATACCACAATTTGAAATAAAAAGTCCAACAAATCGTTTAACATTACGTGAATGTGATTTTGGTGGTGGGGGTGAACCAATTGATGATGAAAGTGTAAAAGATAGTCAAATATTTCGTGTTAGTAAACGTAATTTATATATGAATCATCGTAGTCCATGGATAGATCGTAAAGATCGTTATTCAAATGTATATGAATATTCCTTTAATATTGATTTAAATTCAATTATCGAAGATGCTGCCGCAAGTGATTCCTCATAGTACTATTACAATTATTATTATTATAATATTTTATATTTTTAAATATTATATATACTATACATATAATAATAATAATTTGTAATTTATATATTTTAGACTTATCACTTACCAAAAAAATACAAAAAACAATAAAAATTTAACTTTTTTATAGCAATAAAAAAATATATATTAATATTTATTACAAAAAAAATTAAAACTAATATACATATATTCCATAAATATTTATCGAAATCCAAAATAAATAATATCGATTGTTAGGGATATTAAATAATTAATTATATTCATAATTATCGTAAAAGATAAATATTTTTTAAACAACTCAAACACCATAAAATTCAGAAGAAAATTCTGTTTATTTTTTTAATTCCGGGACTTGAAAATCATATTCTTAATTAAATTTTTAACCATTAATTAATTTTGAAATTTTCCATTATTTTTATTTCTTATAAATAAAAAAATTATTACAAATTGAAATGTTATCAATTTGATTTTACTTTTGATTAAGTCCCATTAAATTTCTTCATCTTTTAAATATTGTATTTTATTTGAATTATTGAAGGTTTGTTTTACACAACTTCCATTCAACAACAACAAACTAAATACAATCGATATGCCTTAAAAGTAATTCTGTAATATTATTACAGAAAAATAAAATTATTTGGCATTTAAATTAATAAAAACAAATTTGTATTCATATTTTATATTTAACCATAATCTTACTAATTTCAATTTGACTGTGAAACATTTTCAAAGTTTTTAATAACCTATAAAAATGATTTAAGCATTTTTATTAACAAAAAATTAACTTATTAAATATCATAATAAATAGTAATTAAAGTTTTCAAGTACAAGAATATTATGTATTTTGTCATTAATTGAAAACGAAACTTATTATTAAATTGTTATTATTTTATATACAATATTTCATCGAATTTTTTTATAGATAGGATTTTTTGTTTTGTTTTTAAATTCATATTCAATATATATATAAAAAAGAAATATACTCATTTACTCTTTGATGCCAAAGTATATTTATAAAATTTCATTTACATAATTAATTTTTTAGTTTTATATTTATTTTTTATTGTAAATAAAATATTTTTTGATTAAATTATATTCGTACTGATTAATAATTAAATAATATACATATACATACCTAAAAAAATTGTATATGATAAAAAATTATCGTTTTTAAACAGTACAAAAATAGATTTATAAAAATTTCATCTTAGAAACAAAAAACTAAGAAAATTTATATTAAAATTGCATATATAAATTTTATTCGATGAATACATTTTGTACATAAATATCTGATATATATATATTAATGAAAATCAATTTATAATTAAATTCCATTAACGAAAATAGTTATTTAAAATATGGTTTCTTAAAATAAAGAAGACGAAAAAAAAATAGTTAAATATTATGGGAATATATAGATATAAAACAATTATTTAACATACAATTAGTTCCTTATGAAACAAAATCTGAAATCAAACAATTATATAAACTGAATATTATTGTACTATATAAGGAAAATCTCTTCTTAATTAAATGATGTAAAAGTGTGTATAATGAATATTATCTTCTAACTAAAATATAGAAAAACATTTTTTTTTATTAAACATCAACTAAATAAAAAATTTAAAATATCAACTTTATACTACTATAATTAATAAATAAATTTATTATTTTATAAAAAAAAACTCAATTCCCCCAAATATCAATATTCTAATCAACATTTTTACAGATTAAATGATATATAGAATTTAATTGAACAGAGATTATCCTTATTATAGTACAAAAAAATTATGTATGGCATAGATCTCCATGAAATTTATTCAATATTCAAAGACATAATAATAATAATAATAATAATAATATAAACAATGTTGTTCAAATTTTCAATTTAATACTAAACATAATAAAAATTGAAGATATTACTTACTACTATATTTCGAAGCTTATAATAAGATTTTATTGAAATAAAAATTCATCATAAACAATTGCATGGTCAATAATACTATCAATGTATATTATTTATTTAAATACTGAATTAATATTCTTCAGATTAACTTACTTAAATATAGTTTGTCAGTCCTCAAGAATAATTTAAACAATTTACTGAGTAAGTAAATTGAAAATTCTTTTTTAATAAATTCTTCAGCAATATTAAAATACTGAAAAATTACATTAGAAATATCAGTAATAATGACACTTACATAACACGTAATGATAGAATTTTCATTATTCTTCACTACCATAATTCAATATCAGTATTTCATTATAATTTGACAGTATTATCGACCATGTAAAAATCCTCTTTTTTAAAAATGAAAGCCTAAAAGATGTTGTTAATATGAATACACTTCCAAATTACACTAATATTACTATTCTCTATTATTACATTTTTAAATATACAATTCGTTATTATTTTTTTATTTCTTAAATAAGTTTCTTATAATTTTCTAATTCCAAAAAAAAATATTTTTTTTTCTCTCTCTACTTTACTATAAAAAAAACCAACCAATTTACCAAAAATATTAAAAAAAAAATCATATGCTACATTTCGAGTTTATTTATTGACGATTTAAAATAAATCCAAAAAAAATCTAAATAAATAACAAAAACCAAAATAAAACATTTTCTTAGTCATATTGGGTGAGTTTCTTTTTTTTCCATTTACAAGAACAAAAAAAAATTATGCAAATATATAATTAATTATTATTAAAGAAAATTTAATATAATTTTGAAAATTCACTAAAATATTTAATTTATGCTTTTATATCTTTCTATGTATATGTTATTTTTTAGCAGAAAAAAAATATTACTGCAGAGCATAATATTGTTTTTAAGTTTATTGTTTTTCGTGCTATATTTGTCTGCTACTTTTGATATTTTATTTCATCAACAAATATTAATATATAAATTTTATTTTATTTTATTTTGTAGAATTAAAGTTTATTTAGTGGCATAATTTAATTTTTTTATGCGTTAATTTATGTTATTTGATCACCCATAACATTATTGGTATTATTCTACTTACAAAATAATTACATAAATATTTAATTCGTGACTTTCATTCATATTGAGAAATTTATTCTAAATTAAAGAACTAAAGATAAATTTAATTGAAATGGCATTTAATTTTCAAAGTTATGAATCTGAACCGGCTAACATAATAAAAAAATTAATCTTCTGTAAAATTTTCTAATTATTATATAAATTTATAGTCAAATATAATCATCTGTTATGAAAAGAGTAGTATAAAATGTCATAAAATTATTTTTCGTGCTGAATATAAATTTTGTACTAACATGACATTATTCCTCAAATAACTAATTACTTTCGCTTTCATATTTAACTTTTCAAAAAAAAAAAAAATGGCCTTGGATTACTTTACTAAATTTCCACTACAAAATTTCTTTGACTATTTAATTTTCATGACTGGTCTAAATAAAAAATCATATTTAATTTCGAATAATAAAAATGTCAATAAAATTTTATTACCTTATTTATTCTTTGTATTTCCTTAATTTACATTTTATACTAGTTTTAACAAAACTTAATTTTTTTCGTTTTTCACTATTTAATCAATCAAAAACTCTTACATTACATAATATACTGCCAAATACTTACCAAGGCCAAAAGATAATTAAATATTAAAAACATAAAACTAAATAAATCAAATATATTAATAAATAGTACATATTGCTTTTATAAAGAGTTAATAAATTTATATTGTTAAATTTATATTGTTGCTTGATCGAAATCTTATAATAAGCTTTTATTTATTTGTATATTTCAAACTAAAAGTTTATATATTCTCATACAATAAAATTTTTTTCATTTAATTTTTTACACTTTTTCTTGTAGTTTATAAAATTAAATTAACTTTAATTTGTTTTAGCTTGCTTTTAAAAAAAACCCCAGTGAAATACAAAATTAAAAACAAAACAAAAATGTTGGAAAAAAATCTACAAAACGATTAAAATATTAATTTTGTATATATATATAAATTTATATTTTGGTTTTATAAGTTTTTGACCTTATATTTAAGCTAATTAAAAAAAGTTACATACAAATATTTATTATATGCCTGCATTGTTACGGGTCCTTTTTTTGTGTCTGCCCCTCCAAAAAAGATAAAAAAAAATTATAGAACATTATATAGAGCACTTGACAATTTAAAAAGAAAAATTACTAAAATAATTAAATTGTTTATAGATTTATTTTAAAATTTAATAAATCCCCAGCTTTTTGCTATATACATATATATCAAATCTTTATATTCAATTAAATGTAATATAATTTTTTATTTGTAAATAATTTTGTAAAAAATATTTTATAATTCAATATTTTAATATATGTTTTTCTTTTCTTTTCTTTTTTGTAAATTTTCTTTTCAATAATTCAGGCAACTCAAATAGTTTAGCACATTTAGTTGATAATGAAATACCATTGTCAATATTAGATACAACAACTACAATAGCATCAACAGCAATATTATCATCAACTACTGGTAATCAACAGCAAACAATAATTATTGATGATGATAATATAGAAATAAATGGAACAACAGCAATTAAAAAATTATCAAATAATTTAAGTGGTAGTTATAATAATTTATTCAGAGATAATTTAGATAATAGTTTTGCTGAAATTGATTTAAATGATGGTAATGTTGGTGTTAATGAACAAATTGATTTATCAACAATACCACAATCATCAACTATTCATGAGTTTCAACAACAACAACACCTAAATCAAAATATTCCTGGCGGTGGTGATAATAATACATTATCAACAATGTCACGTCGTTTACATTTACAAAAATCAGCATCTGAATCTGAAAATGTTTATAGTAATGTACCAAATACAACAAATCAAATATTAACAAATTTAAATCCAACAACAATATCTACTAATTTACCAACAATTCCAATAATAAATCCATCAGTATCATTGAATAATGATGTTGATAGTAATAAATCTGATCCAAGTTTACATGTTTATTCAAATTTAATTGAAGAACGACAAAATCAACAACAACAAGCACAACAGCAACATCCAACACAAATTAAACAACCTATACAAAATCAACAACAACAACCACAACAACAACATCCCGAAAAGAAACAATCACATTTGAAAATTGAATTAATTAAACCATTGGATATATCAATTTCATCAATTAAAAATAATATTTCAAAACGTGGTAGTGTTAATGGTGTCACTAATAAAAATGATGATATAATTAAAGAAACATCATTATTAACAAATAATGATGATTCAACAAATACAATGTCATCAACATTATTAAGTGATGACTTAGATTTAGATGATCCAGTTAGTGCATTTGTTGTTAATAATCGTAATCGTAAATATCAATCGATTAAAAATAATATACAAAATCGTAAAAATTCTGATAATGATAATATAACAGATAATCAAATTAATGGAAGAACAATAGGAGTTTTAACAACCCTAAGTCCTAGTGGTAGTAATAGTAATAATAATTTAGTTAAAGATGCAAATATTTCATCGAATCGATTAAAATTATTACACGATACAACTATGATTGATACTGCACTTGATTTAGATAGTTTGGATGGTTCCAGTATTTCACAAAATTGTCTTGTAAAAACGGCAATTATTTAGAAAAAATACAAATAAATTATAAAACTTAAAATTTAGAGAGAGAAAATATTATTTAATATTATATTATTATTTTGGAATTAGTTCGATTTTAATTTAGTGCTCAAATTTAATTTAATTTAAAACAATTTTGTCTTACTTATGTGTTGAAATTTAAAAAAAAAAAAAAAAATAGTAAAATACAGAACAGAAAACCCCAAAATAATTTAATCATTAATTGTATAGTAATTTTTAAATATAAATTAAAAATAATTATATATATATTTTTTTACTTGTATATTAAATTAAATGAAAATTTTTGCTTTCAAAGTATATATAAAAAAACTGATTTTAATTTAGAAAACGCATAAGAAATAATATTAAAATTTAAGAATTGTGGTTTTGGAATGCATTTAAAAATTACTTCTTTTTATGTTGTATTCTGAATGTAATTAGATTTTAGGCTGTTATTAAATTCAAATAAATATATAAATTTTTTTTTTTTTTTTCAAATTTATTTTAATATTCTTAAATAATATTAAAAAAAATATATATTATTTATTATAAATTTAATTTTTGTATTAAAATAGTCAATTTTTTAATAATTTCCAATTTTTTTAGTTAGTAATAATTTTTTTGTACAATTAAGTTTCTTTTCTATATAATGTTACCAATTTAGTTAAAATGTTATTTTTAAAATTCAACTGATTATGATTACAGAATTTAAATCCATAAAAAAAGCCTCATTATTGTCATTTATAAAAATATTATAAATAATTAATTATTTTACTATAAATTTTTGGGATAAAAATATAAAAATTTAATTGGTTAAATTAGTGAAAAAATATTAGTTTAAAAGTAATAACATTTTGTTTCTTGTTTATATTTTATTTAAAAAGAAAATTATAAAAACGAGTCAAATTAAAATTAATTTCTTTGGAAAGTAAAATATAAAAAAGACAAATAATTCAAAAAAAAAAAAAAACAAAGCCTTCAAAGAAAAGAAAAAACTAACCAAAATTATAAATAAAACTATGTTGTATAACTATAACTAACTATGTTGTATAATTTAGTTTAAACCAGATTGAGATTACAAAAGTTCTCTCTTGTCTAAAATATATTAATATTATTTTATTTAAAACAATACTCGCAAAATTTTCAGATTTGTTTAAAAAATTATTTTTTCCAACGAATTTTTTTCTTTCTTTTGGTAATTTTTACAACGAATAAAAATTAATATCAAAATTATAAATATTTAGATGTATAATAGCATTCATTGGTTAATTTAGTTTAAAATTTATTATTTTAATATTCTACTACAACATAATTTATTTAATATTTTTCCAACAGTATACTAAAAATATATATTTAAAATATATAAATACATATGTATAATAAAAGTTTATTGAAAACAGAATTATATTCAAATGGTTGATAAATACATAAAAAAAATATTCATTTTTTAATTTATAGTAATAATATTTTTATAAAATGAAGAAAAAAATGGACAAAATTTTCACTATAGTTAAATTAAAGCTATAGAACTATATTCGCATGTATATTATGAAAATAAACAGCGGCTTAACTAAAAAAATAAATTAATTTAATAATTAAAATTTATTATTATAACAAAAAAAAAAAACAATACAAGAAATAAATTATAAAAAAAATGTGTTATTAGATTTTATATTTTGTAGCTCTTAGGTAATAAGATTTTAAGTATTATGTAAAAAAAAAAAGAAATGGAAAGAAATATATGAAAATATAATTATAAATAAATAAAATTCAACTTTGTATAAAATGTTACACATTATGTAGTTTATTATATTGCAATTTTCATTATATTAAATCTACTATAAGAATTAAATTTTGTTCTATTTATGAATATTCGGCGACATTTAATAATAAAAATAAATTGCGTAACCTACGTTGAAAAATTTCTTAGCAAGATATACATTCTGCAGTCCAATTTATTTATAATATCTTTAAACAGCTTTCATACTTCCAGTTCACTTAATCTTACTAGGTCAAAGTCATCAAAGGAATTTATACTTGTCCAAGCTTTCACCCAAGACATATGCGATGTTTCGGCATCTTTTTCCTTCCACTCGCCCTTGTATATAAATAATTTCAATATTTCATATTTGGGGTTTCTCACCGAAATACGTAATTTTCTCCTTCTTTTTGTAGCTGGGATAACTACTCTCTGGCTGCGGATACGTCTTAAGACATGCAACCAAAACAGAAACTAAACTTTTTTTCTGTTTGTAAATTCTTTAAAAATTTTCAGATGATTTGCAAGGAAATTTCTAGAAATGGATTCAACTGCATTTGACTTTACTTATCTATAATCCTGAAAATATGTACGATTTAATAAAATAACTAACTTTTAGTTTTATTTTATTTTTATTATTAATTTTTTACATTGATTTACACAACATTATATAATTTTTTAACAAAATGAGCAATATTATTTAGTTTAATATTAGTTATACACACACCAACTAATATTCTATTTTCACTTTTTTTTTAATTTAAGGCATTTTTAAATTTATTTTTAATAATTAACAAAATATCAAAAAAAAATTGATAGAAAAAATGCATTCGGAGAAAATCGTTATTTGAGTTTTTGAAAAAAAAGTGTACATATTAATTTAAATGTTTTATTTTCATATCTGTTTCTAGTTTTTTGTATTGTATTAGTAGCCGTTAATTTTTTCGAGAAAAGACACTTAGATATGTGTGTAAGGAAGTAAATATTTTCTTAAGATTAGCTTCGTATTATTGGCAGGTTTTTCGCTTAAAATTGTTGGAACAAAAATAAACAAAAAAAATATAATAACTTCAATTAATAATTAATTAATATAAATATCGTTAAAGTTTTAATTGAAAACTTAATTTATTTTGTGCATATTTTTAACCAATTAAAATTTGAAATTATTTCAAAAATTATGCATATTTTTCTGTATCGCAACACGTACAAAAAAATATCATTGTTGCGACAATTTATACAAAAATTCATTAACAAATTCAAAAGTAAAATTTGTGCGTTTTTTTTTTTTTGTAAATTGTTACAATTTATTTACAAGTATTGGAAATTATTCAAATAATATATAATTTAAAGAAAAATCTCATAATTTTACGTATTATGTAATATAAAAAAAATTCTGAGATTATTTGTTTGAAATAAAAAACTGTTAATGAAAAATTATCTTCGATAACGTCCTAAATAACTTTTGCAATTAGGACAAGTATGATGTACATCCATGCAATCATCAATGCAACATGGAATAAGACAACAACCCCAAAAACAACTAAAACAAAAAAAAAATATGTATAATTTAAATTAATCACAAAAAAATAATTAAATTTTATTATATCGCAATTTACCCCAAGAGAGCGATAACCATTCCAGACAAATATGCAATTAAACCAGGTTCAGTGCGTGTTGTTGTTTCAATTTCTGCATTACATGACGGACAAACTAAATGTGTTGATTCACGACCAATTGGTACAACAGTTGTTAAAATATTTTGGGTTGTTTGTGTTGTTGAATGAAATTGATTATTTGGCACAAATGGTCCAACCGGTTTAACACCACCTAAAGCTTCTTGGTAGCTAGGTGGTGCTTGTTGTGGTGGTACATAAATATATTGTGGTGGTCCTGTAGGCGGTGGTCCTCCAGATTTACTCATAATTTATTTTGATCGTACTATAAATAATAAAAAGAAAATATTAGTTAATATACAGGATGTATGGAAAGTTTATTACTAATTATAAACAAAAATAATGATTAATATTTTATTTACAAAAGATATTTTAAAAAAATATGGTAGTGCATTTAACACATGTTCTTTGTTTTCACAGCAAATAATATTTAGCCTCACAAATATTTATATGAATTTTTATTAATACCGGATGTAATGTATTTTTCAAATTATTTAAAACGTCTTCCCTTTTAGGTACTATAATCTAATCGAATTACTCACCCTTATTCAATTATTAATAGGTGATTTGTTTTATACAACGTTTTAATGTTTTTTCAGCAGAACAGAATCTATTAATTAATATAAATTATTAGATCAAAGTATAATTTAATTTAATCAATTAATAAAGAGAACTTTGGTATTACAGAGACTAAGACTACATAGTATATGTATGCATATTAATAAGATTCGATTTGACTGTATAATATTCTAATTATATAGGTATAATTTAATTACATGTAACTTTTAATTATATAACATTTTATGTGTTCTATATAAGTAACAAATATTTACTTGACGCTGAATTATATTTTTATACTTAGATGTAGATTATTCAAAATATAGTAATGGTTATGTATGATGAATTGATTACAAGTTCTCAAATCACATTATTAATATTTTCCAAGAAAGAAATGTATGTCATAGCATAAACAACTAATTTAAAATATTAACATCAATAATATTATTTTTTATATTTTCTTTAAATTAATGATAATTTTTAACTATATTTGAAAGTTAGAAATATACTCAAAAAAATATATTTAATAGTTAAATATTTGTGATTGACTAGCAAATTATTTAAATTATAATTGAACAATTTTAACTGCATTATTATGACTAATAATTTACAACTAACTACATTACGTGTCTTTTTCAATTGAATACATATAATTAACATTATATTTCAAAAGCTATAGGTAATATTAATTGTATAAAATGACAATAAACAAAAGTATTGAAATACAATCAATGTAATAATTTATAATATATATGAAATTAAGTATATGAAAATAATGTAGGTATATATTTATTTATGAAATTTTTGGAAATTAAATACGATAAAATTTGAATATTTTTAATAGTCACTTTTTCAAAAAAAAAATGTCTAGTAAGATTTATTGCTAAAATAAATATATAAATATTCTCTTAAAAGTTTAATTATTACGACATTTTATGTATATATAATAAAGAATCAAAACAAAACTTTCAATTTTTTCTTTGCATCATTAGCATACATTTTTATCTCATCACTATATACCGTGTTAAATTCTATAAATAATTTTATTACAAAAAATTACACAACTTTTTCTGCAATTCTTTCATATAAGAGAATATGTACTTATTTTTTTTTTCGCGGTTTTTTGTTACACATTTAATTTACAATTCTTATTATTTTTATAGCACGGTAATTAAATAAATATTTAGCTATATATGCATTATGTATACCTATATAACTATAGTAAAATAATAAATTCCAGTATTTAAAATGAAAAGAAGAGGAAAATAGTTTAACTAGTTTTATAATAATTTAACTAGACACCAGAAAGTTCGTAGGCTTTGATCATATACATAATTAATTATCATAAATTTATTTAATTTGCTAATGAAACCAATTTTAATAAAATTTACAAGGTCTTTTTATAACAAATTTGAGTATGACGTATGAAATGAAAAACTTTTTTAATCTAAATTTAGAACACTTTTAGAATTTATAAAAAATCTTTTTTTCTTCATTAAATCTTAAATTAATTGTTTATTTATTATACAAATAAATAAATTACCTTTAATTATACTTTTCTAAATAAATAAACAAATAAATTATAGAGTAGTAATTGAAATTAATTAATTTAACACGTATATATGATAATCACGACTTTTTTCGCTAAATAATAAAAAAAAAACTAATAATCTGACATATATACTTCTGCAATTTTGACATCTGCTGATAGCAGACAACTTCATAGCTGTTTCCGTCCAAGTGGCGCTCAGAAAATTATTTAGGTCAATAAGAGAACTAAAAATTCCTAAGTCGCTCCAAAATTACAAAAGCGGTCAATTAAGACACTAAATGTAACTGTCCAAAATAATATTAACGTTTTTCCAAGTATATTGAAAGAATTTGAATTTGTTCAAATCTTAAAAGTGATATTTGATAAAGTTCAAACTATTAGACAAAATTTTAGCTCCTTATTTTACTTGCTCTTCATTTAATAATTTATTTATTTTCGCAATGCAATAATTTACTGGAACTATATATGCCTTTTTGTGTAAAAATTCTTCTTAAATCCTCATCAATTATAAATTTGTTAACATTTATATATGTATATTTAATTTACAATACAAATATGAAAAAAGATTTCTAAAAAAATAATTTTTATCTCGAAAATATACACTAAAGTACCTTACACCTTTAATTTGGTATATCAAACATAAAATGGTTCAATGAAAATTTTAATAGGCTATAAATTTGTTTTTAATAATTAAAATGTAAATAAATAGAAGAAATAATTTTAATAATAAACTAAATCAATCTTTATTTTTTAACAAAATAATTTATTTACACGCAAAGAAAAATAATAATATTTATTTGTCGTGAGACAGACTAATTTTACCTATATTATATTTTTAATGTTCAAAAATTTTCGTTTATTTTACTTTAACAATTATTTTTCGAATTTCAAAGTTGGATAAATTGAAAAAATCAATTTTTCTTTATAACTTAAAAATATAAAATCTTAAATTTTACATACAAAATATTTATATAGTCTTTTTTTAACAAGAAAATCCAAATGTTTTCAAACATTTAATTTTTCATTTAAATATCAAGTAAAATTTTCATAATTTTCAAATATTTTTTCAAAAAGAAATTTCTAATAAATATTTTATTGTCCGAAAATTTACAATTCAGTTGAATATTCTTCTGAATTAACAGAAAATTTCCTCCAACAAATATGATCTAAATTATTTGTAGATGTTTTTGATAATTGTCCACCACCACCAACTAATAATTCTTTTGATGGATTCATATTATATTTATAATTATTTACTGAACTAGCATTTGAATTTGTTCGTGCCATTGGATTTCTAATACCATATGTAATTGATTCATTTGATGGTGTTATTTCAATTCTAGTAGAATGATTATTATTATTATTATTACCATTATTAGTAGCAGAATTACGTTCATTTGAAAGCCGTCGAATATATAAAATTTCTTTATGTCCTGATGTTGTTACATTTGGTGGTGGCGGCGGTGGTGGTTGTTGATTTTTTAATTTTTCATGTGAAATTTTTCTAGAACGACTAGAATATCTCATTGTTGGTTTATTAATTTCATTTTGTTGATATTGATTATTATGTTGATGATTAAATGGTATAAAATTTTGATTAACACCAGAATATTTATCAATACTCATATCTTCTTCAATTGCTGAATCACCAAATATTGAACCACTATAATTAGGTGAACTATTACCAGTAACTGATACTGATTTCCAATTAGTTGATGTTGGTGTACCAGTTGTAGTAGCATATTTCATTTGACCACTAGTTGATGATGATGAATATTGTCCTTTTTTTATTGAATGTGTATAATCTCTAGTACCACGTCGACGTAATGTAAAATCACGATGTCCAGTATCTTGGCATACACTACGCCATTGCTTCCAAGCATGTCGGGCTAATGGATCAGCTGGTCCCCATTCTTTAGCTGGTTTTGCAGCTTCACAAATCATACCAAAAAAATTATAATCGACTTGGCGAAATATTTCAATACCAGCTATAAATATTATTATAATTATTACAAAACCAATTGGTGACCAACGTGGTATATATTGATTAAGTACATCAAATTCATCATCGTCAACACACCACCATAATAATATACCAGTTAAAATAACTGGTCCAATACACCATAAATAAAGCCAACTTTTCAAAATTGGACGACCAATTGAAAATTCTAAATCAGTATAAATATTTTTTGTACCATAAATCCAAATTGTACCAATTAAATCAAATACTAATGCTGTAATTACTAATGTACCAATAATACGTGTATCTATTATTCGACCTAATGCAAATTCTGGCATTACAAATACTGCTGTTGCTGTTGTTAAACCAATTAAACATAATATATAATTTGGATGACGTGGTACTAATCTTGATGATGTATATATTGCAATAATTATACTTATTATTGATGATATTATAATTAAACTATATAATAAACAAGCAATTATTTTACCTAACATTTTTTGTTCTATAGTTATATCAGGATTTTCATAATCAATTAATATATTATCATAAATTGTTGTTAATGATTTTAATTCAATAAATTGATTCATTGATCCTTGTGTTATTCGATTATCATATTGTACCATAAATAATGTTACACTTATAGCATTTATTAATAAATTAAAACAAATATAAACAATTGATGTTCGTACAGCATCACCTTTATATAAAAATTTACCAGTTATTACTGGCATTATACCCAATCCTATATTTGTTGAATAAATAACTTGTACAAGTGCATTAAACCATAAATTACTGTAAGCAAATTGAGTTTCATCAAATGGCCACAATTCTGGAAAATATTTTTTATCAAGTGATTTATGAACTTCCCAACCAGTTAATGATATTAATAAAATAAATCCAATTGATCCAAAGAAAAATATTGAGCGGCGAAATACTTTGGCATTATGAGTGCTATAAAAAATAAAATTTATAAATATTTTTAATATGGAAATTAATTTTTGAATTAAATTATAATAATTACCATAACATTGAAATTATCCAAATAAATATTAATATAATTATTAATATACCAAAATAAATTGGATTTTCCCAAACTGGTGTTAAAAATGTCTTTTTTATACAATCCTGTCCATTATCTGTGTAAAGTCTGTAACCAACCTATATGAGCATAAGAAAATGAAATATTAATTGTGATTATAGAATTTGCAATGAAATTGATTATTTTATTCCTTACAGCTTCGGCTTTAACATCACGTACACAACTGCTAAACGGCACCGATTTCAATATTAACATTCCAATATATAAAGCTGCCATAATTCCCTGTAATGATATCCAAATTGAAGAGAGCCATGCAGCAAATCGACTAATCATACATGCACCTAAAATGGACAAAAAAACAACATAATATTTTAAAATTGGGAAAATTCGGAACTTAAATACCTAAATTATTTTTATCTAGAATTCTAATAGCATTTCACAATCATTGAATAAGTATAATCTCGATATAGATCTAGGATTGGCACTAATTGATTATACACAATATTTTTATTGGGGAGAAGCAGGATTCGGGCAGTAATAATTGTAACACCAACCCGAATCTACATCTCAATCAGAAAAAAATTAAATAATGAATCGATTTCCCAATCCTCGACAATATAATAAATAATATATATATTTATGGTCAAATTAGTCTTTTGAAAATAAGATTTGATTTGATATATAAAGTCTATTTATATTCGTGTAAAAAGACTAATTTGAATAGTAAAGACTATGTTTAAGTGAAGAAGAACTAATTTATAAGACTAATTTTATTTTAAGACTATCTTTATGTTTAAAAAGATTAATTTGACCAGAAAATGCTATAAAACTACTGTGATTGTTTTACAAATATAAATAAAAAAAATTCAAATCCTAAAGCTATGCAATATTTTAAAGCTATGCAATATGTCTTTTTTTAATATTTTCTTAATTTTGTTTTAACATTTTTATATTACATTATGTAAATGAGTTTTCATTTATTACATAAAAAACTAATTTATTGTTTTACCTTTGATATAAAAACTGATTTACCTTTTAATATTGGCGATGATCTCCATGAATTTGCTGCACCTTGTCCTAAAAATTGTCCAACTGATATTTCCAATAATATAATTGGTAAACCGACTAGAATCAATAATATAAAATATGGTACAAGAAAAACTAATCCATAACTATCTAATTCACGTGGAAATCTAACAATATTTGAATAAGTTATATTTAAACAAATACATAATATTAGATTCCGAAGAACTGAACATTTTGACTGAAATGAAAAAAAAAAAACAATAATTTTTGTTAATTTTATAAAATATTTAAAATAAAATGATATATTTATATACTTTTCTATAATTAAATGGCACATCATCTCTAATTATATATAAATAATCCATTAAATATTTTGATGTTGGTAAATCCATATTATAATTATTAGAAATTTTTTTATAATTTTTATACAAATGAAATTTTTCATTTTTTCGCATTAAAAACCAAAAATTTAAAATTTATTGGATTTTGAAATAATTTAATTATAAAAAAAAACAAAATTTCTGTTGAAAAAATTATACCAAAATTTTATATTTTAAATCACTTTATATTATATTTAAAATAATTTTACACTAATTTTTCAGATGCAAACAAAAAGGTTCTAACATTTAAAAACTGAGTGTGTGAATTTTTGAAATAAATTAATTTACAAAATTTTCAATTATCATTTTTCAAATATAAATTCTCAGAAATTTTTCACTAGAATTTTTCTCAAATTACATTTGATTTTAAAAAGAAATTAATTTAAATTAAATTATATGCGCGCGCTCTTCGTTTCTCAACTATATTTAACGTTTTAAATACAAATTGACAAAGTTGAATGAGAAAAAATGAACAAAAAAAAAAAAAATTAAATAAAATTATTAAAGGAAATTTTAGTTCTTTAAGAAAAACCAAAAATAAAAGCGTAGCGTAGCAGTTTTGATTATTAACTAAAAAAAAAAACAACGTTAAAAATAAAAGCGAAAAAATAAAATTATTATAATATTAAATTAAAATGAAATTAAGATAACTCGTAAAATATGAAAAAAGCCAATGTTAATTTTTTTTGGTTTGTTTATTTTACCCCCAATATTACGTCTATAGTATAAAGTAAGTTTAAGAGAATTCTTTATTATATTTATTAGGAAATAATGTTTATGGAAGCATAACTTCTTTTTTTTATAGTAAGTATAATATTATTATTATTTTGAACTCATTACCTGAGCTACGGTTTAGGATTACTGCCGCGTGAATTTGATTTTACCTAATGGAAAATTATTATATTATAGAGTAGTTAGAGTATTTTGTATAGAAATTTTAATTATAATGTTAAACCAAAAAAAATTTCTTGTTTCAGTTATATTGAAAAATATAAATTTTTGAAAAAAATATAAAAAATAAATGTAAGAATAAGTTTACACTAATAAATTTTAAATAGTTGGGACAATGATGATAAGATATATTGCATTGCAGATCTAATTTATTTATTTATTGCACTTTATTAATTATTTGCTTGATTGTAATCAAATTTGTAAGCCTATTTTAGAATTTATTTTTAAAAAATTTAGAATATTTGAATAATTTCATGTTAAATGCTTTCATTCAATTATTACCAACAAAAATTTAAAGACTATAGTGTAAAATAAGATTTTTTCCAGACAGTTACGATATTATTTATTAGTCTAAAATAAATTCTATGTGCATATAAGAGTCCTACTCATTTTTTTGAAATAAAATTATTAATAAAAATATTAATTTTAAAATATTCTTATTTAATTAAAATTTTAGTTATATAAAAAAACACATTAGAAATAATCTTATTAATTAATTGACGTATATCACCTACGAGTTATGCAATCAATTATAGTATTTTAATGTGGGAAATTATAAATTTATACAGCAGAGTAAATTTAATAAATCAATTTACAAGAATTATAATGTAAAAACTACATTTTGTATACTAATTTCTGAAATCGAATGTTGGATGCATATACTTCTAACAAGTTATGTAGGCCCACATCGAGCTGTTAAAGAAAAGAAATTGTAATCATGTAGATTTATCACTACATGTATAAAAGTAATATATGACTTGACTATACAAAATATGATGATGAACTGATCTTGAGCTATATAGCAAAGTATATTAAGTATTTGTTCATACTATTTATAAATATTAAAATGTAAATTCTCTTGTTCAATTTACCATTTAATATTTAATTACTAATTAATTATTATAACAAAATTTATAAAGTAAAATATAATAAGTATTTAGTAAGAAAAAAAACTGAAAGTTACAAAACTTATAAAAAAGAGTCACGGTATATAAGAAATGTTAATACATATTTCATCAATAATTACATATCTCAAATATTTTACAAAATATAATATGTAATTATTATAAATATATCTAAAAATATATTATTGGTTCATTAACATGAAAATTGCAATTTTTATTTTAAATATACTTTAGCTAGAGAGTAAAAGTTTATACATTTAGTTACATGAATTACGGAAAAGAAGAATTTAAATTTGAAGAAACCATGCAAAATAAACTAAAGTTTGAATTTCAAATTATGTATTATACATTATTATGTAATGTTTCGAATTAATGTATTCCATTTTTTTTGGTATAATATGTATATAGTTTCAAATTTAAGTACATAATTGATAATATAATAGCTAAATTTCTTGTCATTTTAATTATTAAAATATTTCAAATATTCAACAAAATTAATTATCTACTTTACACTTCGGTAAAATATCAAATTTAAATTTCAGTGAATGATCAAAATTATGTAAAAAATATATTACATATATAATTTTTCTTTTATTTTTCGTTATGTTTCAAATTTCAATTCTTTATTTCCTCTAGTATTTAATTTTGAATTTCATTTAACCGTGTGGACATGGACTAATTTTTGCCTCTATACTAGTGTCTAGTGTAGATCATACATACAGTTTGATATCCAACGAAATAATAAACATACATTATTTTGTATAGTGTAGCTGTAGAAAGATCATTATTACTATTGGAAAACTATTTATACTACGATTTTGACCACTGAGCATAACGAGAAAACATCAAGACATTAACTGTGACATATGATACTTTTCAAAGAATTTACCATAATAAAAATTAAAAATAACAGTTTGCTATACTATGTTGTAAAAATTTTACCAAACTATACATACAGTAGCCGAATAATATTTTTTTTAGATAACCTTTGAATTGGAAAATATTTTTTGAAGTAAAGTAGATAAGTATGATTAACATTTTAGTGTAATTCAATTTTAAAGATTAAATAATGTAAATGGTTCTTGATTTTTTAACTGAATTACATGTAATTCGATTATTCTTTCGCAATCGCATTACAAGTTCTTGTTTTGATTTAGAAGTTATTTCTGCAAGGTGTGAAATAGAGGAAAGACATTGATCAGGTGAATATCCTAATACCGAAGTAAATGTCAAGATTCTTCATTTTAATGATTCATAGCTTAAATATATTAAAGGAATCTCTACTACGGAGTCTATAAAATTGTTTTCAATAAAATCTAGATTTTGATTGTGACGATATATACATATGTACATATATATGTAAAATATACGGAAAAGATTTTATGGATGACTCTAGGCTAGGAAAAGAGAAACGACTCAGACCATGTTACAAACAAAACAAAAAGTTCAGTATATATATTTAAGGTGTTGAACTGGTTAATTATTCAGGTAGAAAAAAATATATTTTGTAATAATTATTAACATATTTATATAAAATTATTGATAAATGATATAGTCTTTAAAATTTGCGACCTTATTGGCACATATTCGTTTCCTCTGATCTGATCATCATTATTTTCAGCTTTTACTGAACTAAAGAATTTTTCAGATTCGAAAAGGATTATAAAATGTACAAGTATAAGTGAGACATGGATGAGACGGTGAGAAATTATTTAATGTTAAAAACTAAAAATATATAATAAAATTGATTCAAAAATAAAAATATCATAGCATCCACAAAATTATTATTTTTTCTGGTTATATTTTTTTATTATCATTTAATTTCAATTTAATGTAAAACATTATATAATATTTTAGTAAATTATTTATTTTTATATTTTAATAATATTTATTCTAATTTTTGTTCTGTATTTATTCTCATCATGTTGTCAAACAATAATATACCATTAAAAAATTTAAATCAAAAAATGCCAGTACCAAAAGATTATCATCATCATTTAAGAAGAATAAATAATGTAACACATTATGTTGATAATCGACCACCAAAACTTCATATTAGTTATTTAATGAAACCAACACCATTACGTATTGATAATGAACAATTAATAAAAACAACTAGACGTAATGTAGAATTATTAGCTAAAATTAATAAAATTAAACGTTTAAGTGCTACAAATTATGCTACACTAAATAATGAATATTTACGAGATTCATTACCATATAAAATACGATTAATTAAAGATATACAAAAATCAAATTATTATATTGCTGATCGTTTACTAAATATAAAATGTGAAGTTGAATCATGTAAAAAATTAAAAAAATATTGGAAAAATATATTAAAATTAATAAAATGTATGTCACGATTTCCAATTATATTACCAGATTTATTAAATACAAATTCATTAAAATTAAATAATTTAAATAATAATTATCGACCATTAGTTTATTTAGATTTGGGTATAAAAAACGGTAGACCATTAGGTCGTATTATTATAATATTATATTTAGATTTAGCACCAAGAACTGTTAAAAATTTTATTGATTTATGTGAAAATCATCGTGATTGGCCAATATTATTTGATGATACAGATGAAATTGATTGTAATTGTCAATTAATAAATACAACATTTAATCGTATATTTACAAATTTATTTATATATGGTGGTAATTTAAATTATAATAAAAAAATAAAAAATTTTCGTGGTATACCAAATTATGAACCAGAAGCATTTCATTTTCATCATGGTTATAAAGGTACATTATCAATGTGCCCAATGGAAAATGGTTATATTAATTCTGAATTTACAATCAGTTTAAAACCATTACATGTTTTGGATGGTAAAAGATTAGCATTTGGTCGTGTTATAAGAGGTTTATCTATATTAGATACTGTTGCAAATTATGGTACAAAAAATGGTAAACCAAAAGCTAAAGTTGAAATATTTAATTGTGGATTATTAAAATGATTATTATTTATAGATTAAATTTAAATTAATATAAATATTAATATGTTTGTATATAAATTATAATAAAATATCATTTTTAAATCAAAATTTTGTATTTTTTGTGATTATATTATTTTATATTTTTAAATATATTTATTTAAAATTATATAGCTATATAACGCCAATGAAATTGAATTAAGAAATTCTTTTTTTTATTATAAGTTATTAAAGATATTAAAAATTATATGCTGGACCAATATCAAATTAGTCTTTTGGTTGTGGCTACTGACGTAAATTAACTAAATTAAATTATAATGTTAAATTTTTCATTGCTGATAAGGAGGTTTCGTTTCTCAATAAAATATAATTTTGTAGTATATTTCGCAATGCAATAATAGGATGATTTAAACATTATTCTTCCTTTGATGTTAGTTTTAAATGATTTAAATATTTTTAAAGGAATAATAAAATGTTGAGCTATAACAGTGCATTCCCATTGAATTTTACATAGTTTTTTCGCATAGTTTTTAGAATAGCGTTCCCATTGAAATTTTTAATAAAAACTAAAAACTCAATTGTAGCAAACTTTATTTTGCAAATTCACTGATACTATTTAGCGTATTTAAAGTTCCAAATTATTATTTAATTAAATAAAATATACTTTTTATTTAAATTTATATTGACTTTTATTAATATATTTAAAATAATTTGTCGCAACAATGAAATAAAAATACACTAATATTTCATATGAAATTCGCCACCAATTTCAAGCCTATTTTCTAATGAAAATTTTATGAAAAAGTTAAATTGATTTTAATTTTTTCTTATGCGAAAAAACAGTAGCAACTTGACGGATTTATTTTTTTGTCAAGTTTTTTTTCATACAATCCTGTAAAACTAAAAACTTTAATGGGAACGCTAGGTAACAATCTTTGAATATTATATAGTCAAAGGTAACAATATTATAAAATTATCTACAAAATTTCATTAGAGTTTTATAAAAATTGTATTAAAAAAAAAAACAATCAAGGATCACATAAAAATTTGGAAATATCTGTATTAAAATTTTTGACAATTTTATTAAATAAGTTTTGTGTTATAAAATATTTTTTTTTCTATATTATAATTATATTTTATTATATATTTTATTTTGGATTTCAATTTATTGTACATATAAATTTTTTATTTACAAAAATGTGTGAAAAAATTGATGAAGATGTAACAAAAAAATTTTCACTGAGCAAATTATTTAGAATAAAGCAAATGGATCCATATGAACATTATTTAGAACGTATAAAAAATATAACATCAGATACTGATGATAAGGCACCAATATTTTATCTATCGTCAGTATTTAAAACTACAAATTATAGAAAGGATAATGAAAGATTGGAAGATGTTAAGAAACAAAATTTACATTTAATTGGTAAACTTAGTGATATAGCTAGATCGCATAGTGTTTATACACCAAAGAGAAATGCAGAAACTTATACTAATAATTCACGTTATATATATAGAATAAGAATACTTGAACACAGAGAAAAACAAAATCTTATATTAGGTGATCGTATAATAACAGTAACTGGTGAAATACTAAGTGTTAAAAACTTAAATAAAAAATGGGAAGAATTATTAAAATCAATTAGAATTGCTTGTAGACGTAAATTAATTTTACCAGAATTAATGCCAAAAAAATCATATGTATTTGTTGAAAAAAATCGACCAACAGTTTATTTAGAAGTTGGTGAAAGAAATAGTCGACCATTAGGACGTTTAGTTATATTATTGTATTTAGATTTAGCACCAATTACATGTAAAAATTTTATAGATTTATGTGAAAATCATCGAAATTGGGTTAAACCAAATACACATAAATCAAATTTAAGTAAAGAAGATAATAGAATAATAAAAGAAAAAAAATATGTAAATGATAACAATAATAATAATAATTATTATTATTCTCATGATTCTACATCTTCTATTAATAAGAATTGTCAATTAATTGGTACAAAATTTACCCGCATCTTTCCAAATTTATTAATATATGCTGGTCAATTAAATCTTGATAATAGAAAAACAAATTTTCATGGTATTCCAGATTATAAACCAGAAAAATATCACTTAGATCATGGTTATAAAGGTACATTATCAATGTGCCCAATGCAAAATAATTTAATTAATTCTGAATTTACAATCAGTTTAAAACCATTACATGTTTTGAATGGTAAAAGATTAGCATTTGGTCGTGTTATAAGAGGTTTACCTATATTAGATAATATAAGTAGTTATGGTACAAAAAATGGTAAACCACAAAAAACTGTTGAAATATTAGATTGTGGAATAGTAAATTTAAATTTAGAATAATAATATATTAAATAGAAAATAATTAAAAAATTATAAATAAAAATATTCATTTTGATATTATTATGATTATGAAAAATATATATATATTTATCATGATCATAATAATTATAATAAGAATATAAATTGAAAATTAATAATAAAATATAATTTATTTATAAGATATTGTTATAAATTTTATATTCTGTCTGATTTCACTGTTTTCTATATGAGTATATTATATATATTAAAAATGTAGGTGTAAATAAAATTTGACATAAGTCTTTGTTGAAAATTTGTAAATCATAAATCTATTTAATTTCTCTAAACACTACCATTATTTTAAAATGTGATATTTCCTCCAGTTTATTGAATAAATTTGTTCCCAGAATTTGTTGTTTGCGCTACTACAACAAGGGTAGTCGCACAATGACCCGACATCCAATTTAGATGACAACTGTTGAGAGTCTTTTTATGATAATTCATAATTTACAGTGTGCTGTTGGAAATTCATTATAATAAATATAAGATTTCTCCAGCTAAGTGTTAGTAGTTCTACTGTTTAATATTAATTAATAATTAATATTCCTTCTTGGCGGAAAGTTATTCCCAACTTTTGACAGACTTGAACTTGATGATACCCTAAAATTTATCGCTGCCCCAGTACATGATAGTTGATTTAATGAGATTTGATATCAGTGCCATAATGGCTGACTGTCTATTAATAAAGGATATTGTTATATCCTTCTACGATAACACTTTATAAAAAAAAACATTCGATTTGACAATATGAGTCAAAAATCACATCTATCGAGAAATTTATACATTTCTTATTTATAAAATTTTAAAAATAATCAAGGTGATCTACATTAAATTTTAAACAAATTTTGACAAATGCGGTTTTATTAAAGTATTTTTTTTTTTTGTTATGAAATTGTTTTTCTATTTTTATTAATAATTTTAGTTAATGTTTTTTGTTGTTTGTTTATATAAAAGAAAATTAGAAATATCAATTTAATTACATTATAATTTAACTTGGAAAAAATGTCTAGAGAATGTTTTGTTTTCAAACCAATTATAAGAAATAAAATAAAAATTAAACAAAGTTCAAAAATAAATTTATGTAAAAATATATTTCAACAATCCGATCCATATAAACATCATGTAGATCGTATGAGAAATATAAAAGCACAAACTGATCATAAACCACCAGGATTAATGCTATCAATGGTTTGTCCTGTTACTGAATATAGAAGAAGTAATGAAAGATTAACACATATTATGAAAGAAAATTTGCATTTACTTGGTAAACTTAATGATATATCTAGATCACATAGTGTTTATTCTAAGGATATTGATTCGAATTGTAAAAATGTAAATCATTCACGTTTATTATATAGATTAAAAGTAATTGGAGAAAAGGAAAAACAAAATTTTAGATTAGGTGATCGTATAATAACAGTAACTGGTGAAATACCAACTAATAAAAAATTAAAAAAAGATTGGGAAAATAAATTAATAGATATTAAACGTAAATGTCAACATAAAGTAATTTTACCAGAATTATTAAGAAAAAAACCATATGTTTCGGTTGAAAAAAATCGACCAACTGTTTATTTAGAAGTTGGTCAAAAACATACACGACCATTAGGACGTTTAATTATATTATTGTATTTAGATTTAGCACCAATTACATGTAAAAATTTTATAGATTTATGTGAAAATCATCGAAATTGGATAAATCAAAATACATATAATAATAAATTAGATACAAAATCACAAAATTCATATAATCCAAATAATAATAATAATAAAAAAAAACATCATATTGATTATGATGAATCAATTAGTCAAGATTGCAAATTAATTGGTACAAAATTTACACGTATCTTTCCAAATTTATTAATATATGCTGGTAAGTTATTTGGTAATAATAAAAAATCAAATTTTCATGGTATACCAGATTATAAACCAGAAAAATGTCAATTTCATCATGGTTATAAAGGTACATTATCAATGGTTCCAATGCATAATAATTTAATTAATTCTGAATTTACAATCAGTTTAAAACCATTACATGTTTTTGATGGTAAAAGATTAGCATTTGGTCGTATTATACGAGGTTTATCTATATTAGATAATATAAGTAGTTATGGTACAAAAAATGGTAAACCACAAAAAACTGTTGAAATATTAGATTGTGGAATAGTAAATTTAAATTTAGAATAATATATTTACTTAAAGTAGGAAAAAAAATATAATAATTATTTAAAAACAAAATATATTCTTTATTATATTTTATTTTTTTTTTATGATTATGAGAAAATATATTTAAATCTCATAATCATAAATAATATAATGAAGAATATTAATTGTTAATAATTAATTATAGAAAAAAAATTTTTAGTTATAAGATATTTGTTATAATTTTTTATTATGGATTAAGGATTAAGTTTCTTTTATATTATATTATATAATCATGGTAAATAAAATTTAAATTATTTTAGTATTTTTCGAAAATTATAACAAATGTTTGTATTTCAAATGATCAATCGAAAAGAATTAATTATTTATTCTCTTACATTATTATTTATTCTCTTACATTAGATATTGCTGTCTCTACCGCACTTATACATAAATATATATCTCCATCCTTTAAAAAAATTCGCCATTAGATTTCGCCATTGTCTAAACCAGGCATTATCGCAATATCGTCCAGAAATTTTTTTGGACGTCCAATTTTCGAAATTTAATTTCGAATTGGACGTCCAATTATGGCACAAGACGTCGGCTCTCGTCGGCTCTCGTCTTGTGCCATAATTGGACGTCCAAAAGATGAGATTTTATAGAAAAACTATAGATGGCGTCAATATTATATATATACAAAATTATATTTTGGCAAATTTATTTTTTTATTTCAAAGCTAGGTATTCACTTCCAAAAAAAAAGTTGGCAAAATTGTGAGCAAAATATCATATTAAAAATATGTAAATATAATATAATATAATATAATCATACTGAGTACCATGTGTATATGACAAAGCAAAAACTAAGAAAAAAATGTTGCCCCTGGTAAAATTTTCTATATAAAATCATACTTTTTTTTTAACTGAGTACTAAGCTTTAGGTAAAAAAATGGATGAATTTTTTTTTTTTCAAATAAATTATTTTTTTTCAAATAAATTATTTACATTGTCAAGCAATATTTTTTAGGAATATCAAAAAGTTCCTATAATTTTTTTGAATGCCAACTAGATGCTATAAATTTTTGTCTCAGTCTTTCGTTAGGCCAATTTCTACGAATAAGAATATATGGAAGGAGTATAAATGTTCCCTCTCTTTTTAACACATTAACATTTTAATTTATTAAAAAATTGTTTATGAAGCCACGATTTCGATAGTTCTCTTTCTTTTCACCACCGAACTGTCAAATTTATAATATGAAAAATATTATGATTTTAGATTTACAGGGCTGGCTTATTTTTTTAATTTTAAGAGTCTCAATATAAATTAAAAATATTAACTAGGTAACAAAAGTACTCTATTTTACTTTCAATTTGTATAATTATCAATGTGCGAACTAAAATATTCCTTAGGATGATCTTTACATGTATTTTTCAAAAAAAATAAATTTTCTCTCCTTAAAAATTGCTGCCCGAATTAAAAAAAACCTAGTCCGGCTCTTATTTGCTATTTATTAATTTTGACAGTTCGGTGGTGAAAAGAAAGAGACTGCTATATCCAGGCTGGCTTCAATTTTTATTACTTATGCTCCTTCCATATTTTCTTATTCGTAGGCCAATTTGAACATGCTATCTCGTTCTATTTTGCCTAAAAAATATGAGTTTTGCCATTGTCTAAACCAGGCATTATAATACATTTAAATATTTTTCAATTCATGATTTCAATTCAAATAAATTACAATTTACAATATATATTATTATAAATAAAAAAGTAAGAAAAGATTAATTATTGAAAATTGAAAAATGAAGAGTTTGATTTGAAAAAATGAATAATTTAATTTGAAATCGATATTTAAATTAATAAGGAAGGTTTTATTTTACTATTGTAAATCATTCCCATCTTACGATCATATTTAGATCCGATGTGTCCACCGTTTTCCTTCTAAAATGCGTCTGTCTGGATACATAATTCGCGTAAATTCGAGTTTACTAAGTTTCAGTATAATTTTCTAGTTCCAAAACAACAGCCAAAAATAATGTTTCATTTATTTTTATGTATCAAAAAATTGAAAATTTGCATTCGTAAATTTTCAATTCATTTCTACAAATAAAAAATAATAATATTTTATAAACGTTTATAATTAACCTAATTTATTTAAGGTCATTCTATCTATATAAATAATTTTTTTTTTCATCCCAATTTATACTTGAATTCAATCATAAAAAAAAACAATAAATTAAAAAACAAATTTAATTTTTTTTTTTTATTTACCTGTGTGCTTGATTGATCATCTGTAGCCGGCAAAAGTTTTGTTGTTGAACCATTTTTATTTAAACTACCATTTGTTGATGGATTTGCAGTTGAATTAACATATGGATGAAAATCATTTGTTGTTGTATTCTCTAATATTATTTGATGATCATTTATTAAACAACTATTATTATTATCAATTTGATTAATTTTTTTTTTCATTGTTGTTATTGGCGATGATGCTGTTGATGTTGATGATAATATTTTTGTAATATTATTATTATCATTATCATTACCACAATTATTAATAATACTACCATCACATAAATTATTAGATGGTAATATATTTGATATATCAATATCTGGTGAACTATTACCAGAATCACCAATCATTTGATTAGAACTAATCATAAATATTTGATTATTATTATTATTATTATTATTATTACTATTACTATTATTTTCATATTGACTACTAGTTAATATTGATGAGGAATTATTATTATTATTATTAAAAGCTTTTTTTTGTGATGGTGTATGTTTGGCATATTGATGATTATGATTATCATAATTATGATGTTGATTAGATTTATTTCGTTTTAATTCTAATTCAGCTAATATATCATTACTAGTTCTAGGTTTGTACTTTTGATGATTATTTGTCGGTGATGATGATGATGATGCTATTCCAATTGTTTCTTCATCATTACCATTATTATTATATTTTGGTAAAGAGAATTTATTTCCTGTTATTATTTCTGTTTTATCATTTTCAGTAAATGACATTGATTTTGTATCAGAAATCTAGAAAAAATATAGAAAAAAAAAATAATTAAAATATATTTATGTATAAAATAAACGCTAAAACTATATATATATACACACATGAGATTTGTTTAAGTTGGCATGTTTTTTTTATTTATTAATCTTTTTAATCGATTTTGTCTGATCATAAAGCTTTTATTTTTATATATCAGGAAAGTGTGAATGATAATGAATTAACACAATATGTGGAAGTCAGGTTTCGATTTCTGTTAAATAGTTAGATATACCATAATTTATAGAAATAAATGTAATTATAAAAAGTTTTTATTATTTCAAAAATGTTTTTATCTTCAAAAGTTAAATAAAGTTTCTATTTTTATATAAGAGGCATCGATGTCGTTCTAAGTTGACTCAGCTTTAAATGAGTACCGGTAATAAAATATACAGTAATGTAATTTTAAGATTGGGAAAAATTCTGGTGGTCGAGTCCAATTGCTGACAACAATTGACTCATTAGAAAAGCCATTAGTTTGTTTTAATAAATAGTTTCTCCGCTACAGAGGAATTTATGGTTCGGAATCCATATAAAATTAGTAGGTGCTAAATTAGTAGGTCCTAAAATTGCAATAAATTGTAAGGAGAAGCTCTAAAAGAGGTAAGTCTAGGTCCAATCGAGCTATTGTGCCAAAAAGAAGAAGAAGAATATATAAAATATTATTATTAAAGAAGGAATTAACTAATTAACATTATGACATTTCGTAAATTTGATCAAAGTTACATCACAATTGTGAAGAATTATTACAGAAAATCTTTTATCTGTTAGGTAAAGAAATATTATCAGTTTCAATTGAAAAAGGAATAATTGAAAAATGAATGACCAATTTCGTAAAAAACGACAATTATAGTGTTTAACATTTAAATTGATGATTCATTTCTATATATAGCATCGAAATGTTTAATTAAATTTAAAATTAATACATTATATATTTTCACTGATTAAAAATTCAATATTATTTCAGATCGAAAATATGTTTTATTTTTATTTTAATTTTCAGCTGGAAAAATGCTATTATTTTTTGTTTTTTTTCGCAATTATTATTTTGTTTTGCAATTTTTATATTTTTCGAGAGAAACAAATTAAAATATCAAGGCTTAATATGATTATCAGCAATATAATAAATGCTAATTTAAATTTTTATCAAAATGTAATTACGTATAGGTAATATAAATATATTTGTTTTTATTAATTTCTTTTATAATTTTAATTTTAAAATTTCCGTGTTATTTTAATTACATTTTGTATGTATTACATGATTTTTTTATTATTATTTAATTTTTTTTTATGTAAGAAAATTTTTACGGAAGTTTAATTATGATCAATATTTATTTATAGTTAATTAATTATAGTAAATGTATTGTTAGTTTTATAAAAATATGGAAATGAATTAATTTGGTTAAATATTTTATATAGAATTAAGTTAAGAGAGTTCTTAATGTCAATTTATTTAGTAATTAAAATTATAGAAATTTCACTCAACAAAAATAGTAAAATTATCGTTTTCTTCTTTTAATTATGAAATACCAAATTCTATATAAGTAAATAAGTTAAGAATTTTTTCATCTAACAAAAATTGTATTCAATTTAGAATTTCAAAACAGTTCTTTTTTACTTTAACTTGTGTGACCTTTAAACTTACAAATTTAGTAATTAAAAAAAAATTTCCAACTGAATTTACTAATCTTTTAATTAATGCGGGAAAAACTTATACTAGAAATAATAATAATAATAAAGTCTTTCTGTTTTATATGCAAGTAAAAAGATTGCAATTGTTTATAATAATTTTTTAATGTTTTAAGAAAGAATTTAATTTTTATTTTTCCCTTAAAAATTTAACAGACAATCTCAATCTGGGTGAGTAACAGACAGCACACAGTCTTTTTTTGTTTGTTATTCAATGAAATGTGTAAAATTAAGGTCAATTATGAAATAATTATTTTTTATATTATTTTAAAATGTTTTTTTAATTTCATTAAAATTTTATGAACAAAAAAAAAATTGAAATATTAATTTATAGAAATCAAAAACAAAATAAATATAAATATTTCTTACGGATAATATTTTTTTATAAAGAAACTTAATTCATTTGAAAAATAGTTTACCACCAAATATTTTACATACTGGGCACACACTATCGCTGCTACTGTCTGCTTATTAATGTTGAATGCAAATACTTAGATTATTCAATGAAGATATCGATGTCGTCAGACTTGTCAGTACTGTTGCAATAAAAATATTGAAACTGAGCGTTATCAATGGCAATTTACTGTCCGATCTATGTACAAGTAAGTGTTGATATAAAACAAAACAGTTGAAGCGATAGTGGCAGTATCTAATAACAGTAAGTAATAGCGCCAAAATTGTAAAAGTAGAATAAGAATTATAAATTATTTTTTTTTTTTTGTAATTTTTTAAAAAATTAGTCATTAAAAAATTACAAGAAAAATCAATTTCCATTTAATTACTACTACGTTATTGTTTTTATCGGAAATGATAATAAATAAATTATTTTTTAATTTCGACAGAGCATGTTTTTTTCTGTTATCTATTCTATTCCAAAATTTTGCACCAGATACGAGAGTATGTGTACTTTGAAATTTTGTAATTCATGTTTCATAGTAGACCTGAATTGAAACTAAATTCATTTCGATTTATTTGTTATTTTAAATTGAAATTTAATCTAAAAATTCCAAACTAATGAATTATCATTTTATTTATGATTACTTAAGGCATTTAATATATCATTCATAGTGGAATTTAAAATTCGATTTTCGTACCTTATCAACAAAATATAAAAGTTTCAAATTCTCATCATTTATTTACATTATGGTTTTAATTAATTGATATTTTAAAACAAAAATAATACTCGTAAATTTATCAATGATTTTCAATATTCACCGAAATTGAAACCTACGAGTTTTATATTGGCTAAATTTTAAATTAATTTTTTTATTAATCAATTAGGAAACTGTGTGATAGGCACTGTCGGTGGTGCTTCCTGCATACGACGTAATTTTGATATCTTAAAATTTATTTATTTGAAAATTCAACATTATAAAATTATATTATTACAAAAGTAAAAGGAATTTAATAAATTATCTATAATACGAGTAGTCAGTCAGGTCGTACAAGCAGGTCATGTTTTGTAATTTCAAAATGAAGAATTTATTTAATATTAATTAATCATATGTTTCGCAAAATTTTTGCCTATCAATAAAATGGTTAATAATATTTTACTGTCCGATAATATTAAATATAAGAAAAATATACTTAGACTAATAATTATTAGACTCTAATTACTTATATAATAATTTATAGTTGTCCAGTCCAGAACCAGACAAATTACTTAAAATTGTTATGAGATTTGTCAACAAGAGAAACAATGTTTAATAAGTGTCATATAGGTTTACTTCCTATAACTAACAAAATTTTAATTTAGTTACTGCTAATTCTTGGTTTAATTAAATTTTTAAAATTTATAAAATTTATTATTCCTAAAAAGTAAATTATTTTTACAAATTGTGTCAACTTTCTTGAAGATCTTAGGATTAGCAGAACTAACCGACACTGGAGTTGGAGACCAGATAATATTTTATTATAGAATGAAAATTATGAAAAATTATACACTTTAATTATAAAATATCATTTTTTTAAACAACTTTATAAACAATTCTATATTCACAATCATTATTTTTGTTAGCCATAAAATATCAATCAAGTAAACAATTTTTGTTTTAAATTACATAAAATTATAATAATTTCTCATGTGACTGGCAAACAACAGCACATCCAATTAACAAGTATTTATATTTATTATTTATTATATATGTAATTGAAATTAATTAAATTGATCACGAAAAATATGTATATAGGAGTATATTTTTTTTACAATAAACAAACGATTTTTTTTATATAAACAAAAAAATTTGTAATCCAAAGTACGAAAAAGGTGTTTTTTGATTAGCCCAAAGGTTAAATTTTTATGTAAACATTGAACTTGATTTTTTTTAAACTGTACTCTTTTAGAGTAAGAAAAAAAAGTTTTTATCGTTTTTAGCTTCCGATGTCTGGACATTAAAAAAATGAATTACATTATTTTTCTTATCTATTTCTTTGTGGAAATAATTTTCTGTGTTCGCCTTTAAAAAATGAATTTTCTTTTTTTTAAGAATATTTTTTTTATCTTAAATATTTGAAGTGGAATTTATTGTGTATAATTTTCGATATCTTAATTAGAAAAAAAAAATATTTTCTTTTTCAAGGTTTCCAACATTCCAACTTTTGAACTAACAAACAAAAATTTTCTTATCTCAAAAAAATAATTTACAGGTAAAAGCATAATGACTTTATTTTCATATTCAAATTTAACCTTATAGTCTTTGAAATTCATTTGGAATACAAGTTTAACCTTGACACCATCGCTGTGTGTAATTAAGAGGATGAAAAAAAATAGGAATATTTGTTTTGATATTTCTAATAATTTTTTAAATATTATCGTAATTTCATTTTAATTTCTTTTAATTATTTACTATTGTAATCGTGATTTTTAATCTTCCGGTTCATTTTATACTATTTAGTGCCAATGACACTAAAAATTATTATTATTATTTTTTGGAAATATTTTTCAGTTGAAATAAATTAAAATTTGCTTTTTGAAAGTTTAAAATCTACAAAATGATATTTAAAATTCCGCAAGATTGAAATCAATTTGTTATTCAGCGAAAAATTTGCAATTGGCAAGGTTTGGAAATACTTATTAATGTATATCTTCTCTTCTTCATATATAAATTTGGTATATTTAATTAGTATATAAAGTATGTCATATATCATGTGTTTGTTCATACCCAACACTCCCACCAACAGCAATTTACTATACTGAAAGAATTAATATACAATTTATGTGATCTGTGTCAGGGCAGTATGTATGACTGTATCATATACTAATGATGTTAAACAAGGAGTATAACTTTAATTGGATGTCATACTACCAGAGGAAAAAACCAGATTATTTAGATCTGTGTAATATTTGCCTAGATTGCCTTATAAATTTTTGCTATTAATCGAATAATAATAAAAAGGAAATTACAAAAAAAATCGTTTTCAGAGACAAAAAATTATTCCTTTTCAATTAAATAATTTCAATGTTTTTGTACAATTATTTTAATAATTTGTGCAAATAATAAAGGAAAATACAAAAAAAATATCAAATTATTAATATAGGTGCCATGCCATACGATTCTATTGAGAAATAAAGCCATATCCGCGAAATTTCCACATATAAAATACGTCATATGGCTTTATTTCACATTCAAATGTGAAATAGCAATTACGGCTTTATTTCGTATGGCATTATTGCATGGCACCAAATCACAAAAAAGATTAGGTCAGAGATGGTTTTCAAATTAAATAATATTAAATAAAATATAATATAATTAAACTTTTAATAATTTTGTTAATTTATAAAAGTTGAATTATAAGAAGAGCAGCATTTTTATAAAAATTTGAAAATTCTGTTCTGGACATTTAATTTAAACAATTTAGTAAATTTCTATTTAAATATTGTATAAAAGAAATAAATTTCAGTTTTAACACTTAATATATTTACATAAAAAATTATAAAACTTATGTGATATTTTCTGACAATATTTAATGTATAAATAATTTGTTTTGATTTATTTTAAATTATGTAAATATCACATACGTGACTATATAATGGTTTCTTTTAATACGAAAATAGACTAAACAAAATATTACATTCAACTTTTAAACATTTTTAATATAAAAATTTTGAAATTTTTATTAAATTATAAAATGATTTTTCTAAACAAAATCAACTCTTCGATATAATTTCCAGATCTTTGATTTTCGACAATATATTTTCTTAATTATTCATAAATTATTGTTATGACACATTATACAAATTTAGTGAAAAAAATTGTCAATAAATTTATTACAAAACATTTTTATGTCGTGAATAATGGAATAAAAATAAATATTTTTTAAATACATTCCTAATTAACATTACTTTTTAATATATTACCAATTAACATTTTTAATTTGCAACGCACGCGTTGAAAAATAAATTTACAAAAAAAAAAATTAAAATTAAATTTATTTAAAAATCGTGATCAATAAATATTTGATACCAGAAATTTCTATCAAATCAAATTTCTTTTAATTAACGATTCCTAATTATTCAATTTAAAAAGAAATAACTTATAGAATGATTTTCATTTAATCAAAGAAATATTCAGTTCTCTTTGGTTGATTGAGCTTTGAGCTGCCCGTGAAACTCACGAATATTCAATCCAAAAATTACCACTGATTCCAACAAAAAAAAACATGTTGAAGGAAAAATGACTGTAAATCTTTTTCGGAATACAAATGAACCGAATCATCAAAATTCAATTGAATATAAAAACTTGATTAAATTTATGAATGTCCGGAATTACTGAACAACTTTAAGTAATAAAAATTATTTTCAAATGTTGAATGGAATTTTAAAACCAAATTCTAGTCATTAGTTGAGGGAATTATTATATTAATATAAGGTCATTAAATGAGTGAGTGCCGTTTATCAGCTGAATATCAAAAATATTTGAAGATAAACCGAAAAAAAAGATGATATCATTACATAAATTTCTTGAAATTCAAGTTCAAATTTAGTAGAATATTTCAAATTCAAGAATTCAAATTAAATTTTTGTAGGCAAAAAAAAAGTTAAGTAATAGATTTCATGTTTTTATTTATTTTTTGGTAAACTACTTAAAAAAAACTATATTTTAAGCATTTCAACTAAGGTGTAGCTAAAAATCTATCTATAAAACTGGAATAAATAATCTATCTATTATAGAATATTTTTGGAAAACATTAAGGTGGAATTAAGAGAAATTGTATTATAAATTATCGAATGATTTGAAAACTATGATATAATAACGAAATTTTAGTTAGACCCAAATAATAGTTTAGATATATTTAATTTCAAATATATAATATATTAGTAAATGACCTAATGACTCAAAAATAAACCCCATTTTACGGCATATCCTACAAATACTGAGAAGAAAAAATACAGTATATGTTATTTAAATTAATTGTAGTTAATTTTTCTGTTATTTTTTCCCAAAAAAATTGTACTTTAATTAGCATTTCTCACACATGATTGCGCATTTGAACGACCAGGCAGAAAAAATCTGTTTCATTTTTGTTATTATTATTACTTTAATATAAAAATATTTATAAAACAAACATAAAACTTTTTTATATAAATATCAAAATTGAATATGACACAACATAAAAAAAAAATTATGAAACAAATATAAATATGAATTTTAATTATAAATATTTATAAAATGACTTCAAAAGCAAAAGATTATTAAATTTATGGTAAATTAAAATGCAAAGTCGCATAAATAAATATTGATTTACAATTCAATTCGATTTGATTTTAAAATGAAGCTTTATAAAATAAATATTCAACTAAAAAAAATTAAATTTACAAATTGATTATTTATTTAAAGTCAGGAGGATTAATATCAAAATTCAATCATTTTGATACTGTTTGTCACTTGGCTTATTGGGTAGCCTTAATATGTTTAGAATTTTCTACAGAAGTCGGTAATTTCGATCAAAAATAAACTTAATCATTTGGTGGCCTACTGTAATACCTAAGTATATAGGATATTTGGTTTCAATTATAGTTACTAAATTAATTCGCTAAAGGATTCCAAAGATATATGAAAAATATTAGACGGTTATTTATACGAAAATTACTACAGTAAATCTAATCTGAGATAATTATAAATGATTTCAATTAAACTTGATTTAGTTAAAATCATTTTTAACTCCAATTTACTTGAATTTAATTCTATATTTTTAAATTTTTAAATTGCATTTTGTTAAAAAAAAATTAATATATGTAAGCAAGTAATAGATTACATATATGTAAATTCTAACGATTAATTTAGTGGTAGACAACAAGTTCTTACTTAATATACTATACTTAATATGAATAATAATAATTTACAAAATGTTTACTCACTTCTTTCTGTTGTGAATTATCACTATTCAATTTCCACTTCATCTTGATTTCAAGTTGATTTTGTTTAGTCGCAAAGATTTATTCCAGCAATCATTTGCCAATATTTTAATCCCAAAAAAAAAATTATATTTCGAAAGGAAAAGTGGTTCTACTCTACTTTAGATTAAAAAAAATTTATGTTTTTCTTGTTACATAAATTATGAAAAAAAAAAATTATAATCACTTTCTATGTCAAATAAAATTTTCATTTTTATATTAACATATTTTTTTTCTTCTTTAGATTTTATATCACATTTTCGGATCAAAATGATATTCAATTTTTTTTGTGTTTTGTTTTGTTTCAACTTTATTTTTGTTATTTTACAAAATTCATTCTGAAATTAAAAAAAATAATTAAATTCATTTTATAAAAAATATATAAAATTATTAAAAAATATTACTTGACATATAAACATAATTTTTTAATAAGCATAAGCATAAAAGAAAAAATTCATTTTATTTTAAAAAAATTTCCCGCAAAATTTTCACTTTTCACAAAATTTATTATTGTTGTTGTATTTTTTTTTTTTTTAAAGAAAAAAATGATTATTTCATTTTTACATTTAAAAATAATTAAAATCATTAATAACTAAAAAAAAAGAAGAAATAATGTTGTTATTTAGTCTGGTAAATTAAAATGTAATAGTAAAATTTCTAGTTAATGTAGGGACTTGATTCGACGGTTACACTTTTCATTTTTTAAATTAATTATTTTAGTTGTGCAAAATTCAGTTTTTTTTTATTTGTTGGATTGACGATGAATTCAAAAATTTTGCTACCAGACTTTAAATGTAATTATTGTTCGTTGTTGTTGTATATAGTGACTACTAAAATGACATTGTTATTCAATTTACTTCGTTGTTGTCGCTTTTTTTCAGTGACTTTTATTTTATAGTAAAAGTGTGATTTTTTTTTTATATTAAATTTTAATAGAGAAAATATCAAACAAACAGAAAAAAATTTGTAATCGTGGGATGAATTAATTGTGGCATTTGTATCTTTAATCAAAACTTTTATATTATGTCTACATAAAATTTATATTTTTAGTTGTTAAATACAAATAATAATAATTTTTATTTTATTGTTAGATTATTAAGGCGACAATATGACAATTTATACTATAATAATAATAAAAAATTTAATGTGGGAATATTTACTGTTTGGAAAAACATAATACATTTATGTATGTAAAAAGTTTTTATCATTTAAAATTTTTTGTTTATATTTTTAGTCTTTGAATGTCAATGGACGGTTACAACAATCAATATTGTAAATACCATTAAGTTTAATATAAATGAAATGTAATGTAGACAGTTTTTATGTTCTCCTAGAATTGCTGACCATGTCTAATAGAGGCAGGAAGCTTGTTTCATTTTTGTTAAAAATTATGGAGACCTTACAATGTGAAATTGAAATTTATAATTTCGATGTTGGATTACAAAACAACCCTTAAATGTTAAATAGAACCAATTATGCCGTATATTTTTTCAGAATTTTTTTTAATGAACTATGAATGTAAGAACCAGAGACACTAACAGTATGCCAACTTCACTAACATAGCCACATTCTTCAATATTATATAAATTCTAATGCAGTATCTAAATTTTCGTTGACATTAAGCCACACTGAGTTTAAAATTTAACATAAATCAGTCAGTAGTAGTAACAATTGACAATCAGTAATAGCGATAATAGTATCAGCCAGTTTGTATAAATGGCGAGGTTTATTCATCATGTTAGTTAAATTAAATGTATCTCAAAACAAAGGAAATTCTATGCATGACCACATTAAAATTATTAGTCTCAGTTTACTTATAAACATGACTCATTTTCACTGAATTTAAATTGCAATTTCGTTCCTTGAATTTTAATACATATGAGTATATAAAATTCTTCCATAAGAAAATCATATTCCCTTAAACATTTCTGTCATTTTTAAGTATTGATCAATCCCATATGGTGCTGTAAAAACGATACTAGTAAATATGGGAAAACCGAAAAAATATCCAAAATATATTTGCCATTATGTACTTATTTATATATACATAAAAATGTTATGGTGACTTGATTTCGATTTTTAGGAAATTCCCTTCTTTATAACCTGTTGTTAATTTTATTATTATGTATTACGATATTTCTTTTACAATCTTATAGCAAAGACTGTAATACATTTATATAATGTATTTGCTTATTGTGTAAAATATATTTCGTCCTTCCGGTACAAAACAAATTAATGTAAAAGAATATTTCTGACTTTGTACCTTAAATAAAATTGTAAAAAAAATTCTGTTAAAAAGGAAATACTTAAACGGAAATAATAAAGGACTAAACATATAAAAAAAATTTGTTTTACCATATGACAGAAAAAGATTAGTTTCAGATCCTTTTTTTTTTTGAGAAATTAAAGAATCAATTAATGTGACCTATATGAAGAAATCAGAATATCCTGGGAAAATTAAAAATACGATTTTCTGAAAGAAACTAGAATAATTCGTTTTCTCTCAACCACTCTCAAACCGATGTAATTTTCAAGCTAACTGATAATAATATTTGCTTTATTCCAAAAATTTACTTCATAAATTTTTCAAATTTTAAATTATTTACAATTTAAATATAAATTTATAACATTTTTTTATGGTAAATTTAGGAAGGAAGTTACAAATTTTTTATTTATAGTATATTATAGTAATTATAATTATTAATTTATTTAATCACGTTTATTTATCAAAATTTAGTCTCTCATATACCGAAATCCCAACTGAATATAAATCTAAAAAATAAAAATAAAAAATGATAGTTGACCAAGACGCCAAAATGACTATTAACATTGGCCAAATCAAGAATATTATAATAAAATGGAAAAAATTCGTATTTGAAATGAAATCAAAAAATTTTTTTTTTATATTTAAATTATGTGCACATAAAAAACATAATTTTGTTTTTATCTATCAAATGTTTCCTATGAAATTTTATATCTATTTAAAAAAAAACGAATATATCATCGTAAATTTTTATGATTATACTCATTTTTTTTTATTTTGAATAATAATTATGGATGATTTTGTTGATTTTGTAATAAACTTTCAGCTATTTTATGGGGTTTTTTTTCTGCTAAAAACGGATGCAATGTTCAAGGTTATATGATTTGAATAAATTTATAATCTTCAATATATTACAAAGAAAAAAAAAGTTAATTAACAAATTATTATTATTAAGATTTATGTTTAATAAGAAAATTATATAAATTATGAGATTTCTAATCTTAGAAAATTCTTAAATATACAACGGAAAAAAATTATCATTCTTCTTATATAGTTAAAAGTTATTTTTATTTGTTCACGTTCACGTATTATTAATTTTAATGAGCAAAAATATTTGAAATATTTTATTTTTTACAAATATTTACTTAATTTGTCTATCTACTATATTTTTTTTTATCAGTAAAAATTACATTTTTTTGGTTGTTTTTTTATATTGTTCAGTTGTTGTGGAAAAAGTAAAACATAAAAAATAGATTTGTTAGTATTTTATTTTTTAGTGATATAAAAAAAATAATAGACCGAAAATCAAAATGATTAAAATTTAATTTATGTTAAATTGTTTTGCAATATAAATAAACAAACTTTAGGCTTCGTAATATTCAATTATTTGATCAAAGAATACAGAAATAGCAAATTTTTAAATGTCATATTCAGAAAATATGTCACAAAGTTTATTCTTTAGACTAAAAAGCCCGATGTGGGCCTGTTAGTTCAATATAACAAAGAGATTTTTAGGTTTACGCAATTCCTAATTCTAATTGGCAGATATTGGAAATTGGTATATGACAATATTACATTACCTTCTGTAATAAAAGATTTTGCAGTCTAGAAAAATCATCAAAAGGGACTATAAAACTTTATGTAGCATGTGGATCAATTTCCTTCAAGGACAAGAACAATCAGCAGCGGAAATACATATATAAACCAAATCAGATTTGTTACAAACAGATCCGGATTCCAAAATACTGGAAATAAACCAACCAAATCCAAAATTTACTGGTTAATGTTAGTTACATATATATCCAAAATCATTAACATAATTATGAAATTAATTATAATTAAAATTTGTGAAAAATTATTTAATATATGTATTTAGAAATAGAATACATATATTTAAGCTGCGAATGTGTAACAGGGAGATAGCAGGGAAATGTTAACAGAGATATGCTAACAAATAATTTTAACAGGGAGATGATAACAAGGAGATTTTTTTTACTTGAATAAAAATAATTCTGATCGTAGAATATACTCGAGACTTTTTAATTCAAATTCACAATGATCTTATATTGTGTTTGTTATGGAAATAAATAATTTTAAATTAATTTTTTTTTTTGCAATTACAAATATTACGCTTCACAAACAATTATTTACACTGTTAATTGCCATTACATTATTAAAAAATCAACAATTTCTGATATATAATTTTAAATTTTCTCAATTATATTTATATTTATAATTTATTTGGTTTACATATTATTCGACTGCCTACAAAATGTTATTATATATTATAATTGAAAATATAATGTGAAGAAAATAATTTTTACACATAAAATAAAATGTTTCAATCAATTGTTTTACAAAAATTCACTCATCAATTTGATATGTTAATTTATCAAATTTCATTGTATATTATTTATTTTCTAACACTAACCACATACAATAATTATTTGAAGAAAAATCAATGATTAAAAATATTTTAAATAGAAATTTTTTTTTAGGAATTTTAAAGTTTTTTTTTGTGGTAAAACAAAAATGTGAAATAATTTTGCATTGCAGAAAAGATAAAATTTTTTTGTAAGATGAATGAAATCAAAATGACTGGTTAAAAAATTTTCTAAAGAAATTTTCATATTGAAAAATTTCAGTGATTTCTTTATTTTTTTTTTTTTTTTTTTTTTTTTTTTCAAATTAAATGAAATTATTATTTCAAGAAAATTTTCTATGAATAATTTAAGAGTACATTATATGAAAAACAAAAAAAAAGTTAGTCATTGATGAAAAATTTATTTATATATTTATTTTTTAACTTTTTTATGTATTTTTATGTAATTTTTTTATATCTACAATGATAATAAACAAGATTAGCTGGTTAAAAAAAAGCATATAAAGATATTTAAAAAAAAAAACAGATTAATAATTTGATTTTTAATCATTAATTAAACAGGTTTTGTTTTTCATTTATAATATTATTATTTTTTAGTTTAGTCACTAAGTTTATAAATAAAATTGTGAATGATAATTGATGAACATCAGAAGAAACACATTTTTTTTAATATACAGGATATAAAAAATTAATTATTACTTTTACATATTTTTTTTTATGCTCATTAAATATTTAAAAAAAAGATTTATTTTTGGATATCGAATAGAGGAAAATTATATTTCATAAACTATAAAATATATAAAAATTATATATCATTTTTCATTCTAATTAACTATTTACATATTTTTAGTAAAATTCAAATTGGTCTAATACCAAAATTAAGATGAACCTTTTGGTATGAAATAAATTTTAAGACGATTTGGGAAAATTTAATTTTAATTGTAAAAATACCAATTTACCCTAAACTATAAATCATTATCATAAATAAATCATAATAAAATTCTGGGTAAACATTTTTTTACCTGTAGACACAAAGAAAACTTTTTGAAGTACGCAAAATAAAATAAAGAATTCAATTCATATCCTTTTTTTGCTTTATTTGTTAAGAACAAAAAAAAAATTCATCAGGTAAAAAAAAAAAATTTTAACAAAAATTACGAGGATTTTAAAACGATCGTAAATAATATTTCCAGTTCGCCATTTTTCAATCATCATAATTCAATCATCATCATAAGGATAACGAAATACATACTGATATTCATGAAAAAAAATTTTTATTGTCAGTTGATCCATTTAAAGGTATTTTATATTTTTGGAAAAAAAAAATTGTATACAAAAAATCCTGATATTTTATTATTAAGATATTGAAGAAAGAAATTATATAAAAATTTATATCAAAATTAATACTAAAACAAAAATTTCTGATGTACTAAAAATTAAATTTAAACTATTTAAAATTTGGTTTATTACTAATTTTGATTTTTAGATGTCCTTCGCATTTTCAAAATTAAATAGTAAAAATTTCAAACTAGAGAAATAACCTTTCATAATTTCTATTATAATTCGCAAAAAAAGTGAATTTTGTATCATTTTAAAATTTTTCGTTTAGGAAGACAAAGAAAAACAATTTTATTAAATCCCACGTTCACATTAAAATAACATTATATTAACATTTAAAAAACATATAAGAATTATTATATAAATTTTCTTTTTTGTTTTCTGTTACTGAACTAATAGAATGTGGAATTGGCTTATTAATTTCAATGTTTTAGAATTTGTCGTAATGAAAATGGCAAGTTTAGAGGAGAGCTAGTCTCATCGATCCAAATTATCGCAGAGTCTCTTATTTGAAATTATTGAAGTTATCAGATAATGGTTCGAAAAATCGAATCCATAAAGATTCGTTTCTGCAAATCAAATTCAATATTGCCATATAGTAGATTTATGAATTATCTTTTTCAATTTCTTACAATTCAACAAACGCTTAATTTTAATGATACTAGATTTATGTTATAAAATCTCAAGCTAGAAGTACAGTTTTTATAGAATGGATGAAAACAAAAACAATAATGTTAATGTATTCTCATCTGTTTGGTTTCTATCTTAATGATTTTTCGTTGTTTTAATGTTATTATTTACTGTCGGCATCCCACGTTGAATATGCAATTTAATATATTATTTTTTTTACAGCAATAATGTTTGCCTTTATTTTTTAATTCATTCTTTTTATGTGTATACCAATTTAAGTTAAAAAAATTCATTAAATTAATTTAAAAAACATAAAAGAAAATTTTGCATTTATTTTGTATATATAGAAAAAAAAATTGTAATCATAATAAAATAATTGTCGTTACAGTCAAACTTATCTAACTAGAATTAAGTTAATTTCTACTTAAATTGATTCAAGATTCGCGTTATTTTGAATGTAATATTTTATAGTTGTAAAAGACTTTTGGATTATATATAAAAAAACAAAAAGGTATTTCTTTAATTTCCAATATTTTCTCATCAATTAATTAATATATTCAAAATTCGACTTAAAGAAGTTTGATTGTATTTAATATATTTTCCTTATACATATTATATAATTTTAGATTAAATTTCATTCATTTTTTATTTAGTAAGTTGAGAATTTAATATTTTTACACATTACATATTTTGAATTTTGAATAAAATATTAATTTCTCAAACGTAATAAATAAATTTAATTGAAAAATAATATAATTAAAATTAAATTACACATAAAATATAAGTAATAAATAAATATGTATAACATAATTAAAATTAAATTAAATCTGGTTTTATATATTGATGAGCTGAAAGTGATTCAACTTTTTTGAGTTATCAGAGTTTCAATGATATTTTTAATGGGAAAAAATTATGATATAATTTTAATGACAATAAAATCGTTATAATTATAATTATTAATAAATAATGATAAAAAACTACTTTCATAAATTTATGAAATTTAATTATACTTGAAATAAATAATAATAATAATAAATCTGTATTGACTTTTAATGGTTATCTATTATAGATAATAGGACAATGTTAAGGCCGGTCAACTACAAAGCATAAACGATAATCTGCTTTTAATCAGACCTGTAAAATTACAATAAAAGCTACGTAAAAACACTCTAATTAAGGCTTTTGTTTATGGTTTATACAGTTCATAATTTCGTTGAGAAATTAATATTTGTCTCTAATTTTTCATCTTAGAATATTTCAGCTCAGCAAGATGCCTAATATTTCAACTTGAGCAAGATGTTATGGAAACTTAATTTCTGAATTCGAGATTGTTCGTTCACAGTGGCAAAGTTTTTTATATGGTATGATCTAGAAGTTCATTAGCAAAAGCTAGTTTCGAAAACAGAAATGAGAAGATACGCAATTTTTAAATCTTATTGTTGCCACATTATGATGATATATATTAGAGAAATGTTTGAGTCACAAATTCTACAAAATTACAGCCTCAATTTAAATAGTATAATAATCTATAATTTAATACTTAATGCATTTAGACCTAGATCAACAGCCCAATTAGGCATACTTCAGAGCAATTTCCCCGCTTTTGTTGAAATTATATTCACATTATTAAAAATTTGTTTTAAAATTTAAAACGGAATATCGTAAAAAATAAAATTATTATCCACGAAAACCAGAAACGTTATAAGAAAAATATCAAATACATATTATGAAATTTTGTACATAAATCAACATATAAATTTTTCTTATTTATTATACATACTACAATTTTATATATAAAAATAAATTCAAAAAAAAAAAAATATTCACACACGATATTAAATTTCTTCTTTTATAAATACATAATACATAATTTTATTTCCTATTAAATTACTTTATAACTAAATAAATTTCAAATATTTTACCGTAGATTTTGATGATATTATATTAAAATAGAGAATTTATATAGATGATTTTTTTATAATAAATTTTAAATAATAATAATAATAAATTAATTAATGTGAAAACCGGATGCAATATTATTGAAGGTTAAGCTAAAAACGTTTGTTTTATATAAATAATATCAATTTTACGTTAAAAAAATGATAATGAATTAAAAATATATACTTAATTCGAAATAGATTCGAAATAATTTTCGGAATAAAATCAGGTTTTCATGCAACACGTGTTCGATATTAAAATCATCAATTTTTTCCAGTTATAATATTTGAAAAACAAAAAAAAACACTCTTTAATTTAAAATCAATTTAAATATTGAATAATTAAATAAATATTTAGTACATATATATAATTTCCAATAGAATGATTGTGAAAAAAAACTATGTCAATATTTTCAGTAAATAATTAAGTAAATAAATATTTATTTTTTTATATATTTTTCAAAAACAAAAAACCACACATTTGATTTATCACTACCTTTTTTTTTTTACTGTTTAAATATAGGTATTTATCTTGAAAATTAATTTTGATTCATTGAAGAATATAAAAAAATTTCCTAAAATCTTAAAACTTTCTTAGGGCAAATATAATTTTTTTTTTGCAAAACAAAAAAAGAAAAATTTCCCAAAAGCAAAGATAAACTTCTTCAAAAAACAAAAATGCTTTCACAAAATTGAATTTTTGAGTAGAAAAAAAAAACTGTTTTAAAAAAGCAATTATTTTATTTCTTTTTAAGAAGTGAACTGTTTGAAACTACATTATTCTTTCCAGTTGCACTCACTTTATCGACACTTTTCTATTCGTACACTAAAAACTTTTTAAACTATTTTAAAGAATGAATAAAAAATTCAACGTGAAAAGGGCGCGGGGGTACATTTTAAAACTGAAGAAAAAAAAATTATTTATATTCATTAAAAATAAAATTTCTTTCCTTTACTTTTTAAAGATGATCTATTATATTTATTCAAGAACCAGAAAACAAAAACTTATATTAAATTGTCTTATTACTTCTTTTTTATTTTCGTTCCTTCGTTTTTCTTTGGTCGAGACGGTATTATGAGTAATTTAATTTGTGTTGTTGATGCACTAAATAAAATTAAATGTATTTTCTTTTGTTCTTCCCGTATTATTTTATTTGGGAGATAAGTAGAACTTTTTTTTCGAAAAAATATACTATAGAAGATTTAAACTTATTATATTAGCACAACTGACTATATATTGGGGGAAAAAAAGAAACAAATCAACTTCTTTACCGCGTAACGAACAGAATAGCACTGAACCAGAACCAATAAAAAATAATGATACGAGCACGACAATATACACAAAAACCACCAACTTTTTTGAGTAAAAAAAAAATAACCGACTTTTATCAATAATAATAATAATATTATTTAGTCTAGAGAGGCACACTAAATAATAAAACACCAGTCAGGTTAATTTTTGTTTCTCCTTGTATAAATGTTTGTGCAAAAAATAAACTCTCCATTTATAAGATAGTCAAAAGACTCAACAGAGTTTTGTTATTATCGTATGATAAATTTTGAGTAAAAAAATAGGTATATAATATCTTTCGTATATTATACACGATACAGATACAGGTGGGTGACGACAAGCCAAAAATGTTTTATATGAACCTGTAGCTGTATAGTCATAGTGTGTTTGTAATATTTTTTTAAACTGGTTACGCTCTGCTACTCATCCAACCAATATAAAATTTTTGTTATTTTTCAAATTATTTCTCAAAAATTTATAATATTTTTATTGAAAACGAAATTTATAGATACATATATTAATTTTTGATAATAAATTTACTTGCGAGAAAATTATTTTTATTCTCGCAGTTACTACTGGTTTATATGTATATTTTGTATATATAATGCAGTTTTGCACATTATATACGGACTCAAAATAGAAACTATGATAACAATGTATACTAATAAAAAAAATATTTATTATGAATGATTCGGAAAGATACCGGCAATAAATTGTTTTGTTTTTATTTAAAAATAAATATTATATTATTTATTTCAGAGTAGACTAACCTTTTTTTTTGATACTATCACAAAAAATTATGTAATCCTTTTGTATTGTATTTGAATTACTTTTAAATACTATTTGAATATTTTTATTTCAAAATGATTGCTAACACTAATATTTCAAACTCAAATAGTTGTTGTATTATTTCCAACTTGTTTAAGTGATATTGCTATTTGCTAGATTCCTAAATTATTGCAAGATTATATATTCGATTACTAATTAATTACATTTAACTTTTCTTGCAGAATTTATCTACATTATCTTTCTGTAATATTTTCACACAATAAATTCCTCGATCTGAGTGAAAAAACTATGTTGAAAATTAAAAAAAGAAAACATTATAAATTAATTATTAACATTACATATTTAATATATTTAGAAAAATAATTGCAATTATATCAATTTTATATTATATAATTTTCAGTAACTTACCTACTAAAATATTTATTTATAAAATTAGTTGAGATATTTAAGAGAGTTTTTAATTTTAAAAGGATAAAATTTCATATCACTTATTAACTATTATTACATTAACAGGAAAAATGTACAAACAGCGTTATTTTGTAGTCAAATACAAATTGTAAATTCATTTTTCTACAATTTCTGTATCATTATTATTTTCAAATTCATCACAATTTGATGATAATCCAACTTTATCCATTAATTCTGTTAATTTTTTTGCTTTTCTATCTTCATTATGAGTAATTACAGTACACAAATGTTCAGTTAAAAGTTCTTTCTTTTCTGATGCATTATGTAAATCCATTTTTGCTTTTAAAAATGCTGTTTCAATTTTATTATAATGTTTTCTATAAAAAAAATACAAAATAAATAAATAAATGATAATCAATTTTTAAATCTTTAAAAGAAATCAAATTTTACTCAATATTTGAATACTGATTACAGGCAACTTCAATTTGTTTCCTTAATATTCCAACATCAGTCGCTAAATCTTCATCCAATTTTGATAATTCAGTTTTAATTTCTTCAATTTTTTTAACTTCTGCCGCAGTTTTTTGAGTACTGCAATAATAGTATAATGAATTATTAAAATTACAAATAGTTTACAATAAAAAACATAGGAATAACTTACTGCTTTTCAATTGCTTTATATAATAATTCTTTTTTCTGATTATTTTGTTCTTGACGTAATTTCCGATTTGCTTCAAAATCTTTTAAAGATATTCCTTTAAATGGTGACGATTGTGGTTGATTTGTTTGAATTTTGGGATCTGGTAAAATTGATGATGAATTATTACCATCATCATTATCAATATGTAAAATTGATTCATCTTTTCTAATTGTAGATTTTACACCAGATTCATTTTGTTTAGTTGTATTTTTGATTGTTGAAAGTGGTCGAAAATGTACTGCTTCTCTTAAAGATGTCAAACTTTGGTCAGACATTTCTTTACATATATCAACAGCAGCAACAGCAGTTGAATCATTTGCTTTTATATTATCATTTTTTATGTTATTCTTTTGGACCATATTATTATTATTAGATGAGGTTATTGACTTTGTTTCTTGAACTCGTCGAATACCGCGCCCACCTAACATTGGTTTAACTAATTAATTATGTTAAAAATATAATAATTAAATCGATAAAGAATATAAATGATTTTTATTATAATTGTTATTGTACTTACAAATCTTATTTGGTTTTCCGGTTAATTTATTTATGTCTTCACGACTGAAACCGTCAAAACCCGACATTTCTTTTAACATTCAAATTTATGATTTTGTCACAATTTATTATTTTATTGAAAAAAAATATTTAGAATTTGAAATTTTTAATGCAATTTTTATATATCCTAACACATCATCAATAATTAGAATTTTTATAGCTGCGCGAGCAACTTTTTTGACATATTTTATAGAATAAAAAATAATATAATAGAATGACAGTTTAAAAATAAATCTAGTACTACAAATATTAAAATTCATATTGTCGTTTGAGAAGCAAAATGTTGTAACTGCCAAAAATGAGGTAAACTATCGCTTAAAACTTTTTCGTTCGTTAATGGTTTTGAATTTTAATTATTGTATTTTCTCCACTAACAGTTAACAGTTATTCCACTGTGGAGAACCAGAATATACAAAATTTTCACTTTAAGATTAAATTTATTGAAAAAATAAAATTTGCCTAAAAAAGTAATTTATTAAAAAAATTACTGTATTGATTTCAAAACGAATAAAAGTTTATTAAATATTTTCTAAATAAAAATTAAATTATTAACAATAATTTTGTCTAAGGATTTTTTAAGATAATTACTCCTAATTCTTTTCTTAATTCTGTAACATCTTGTTCCCATCTTTTTTCATAATATACTGAAAGTAATGGTTTTATACGTTTACCATTCGCAATTGCCCAGGGTAAATACATACTAGTATATTTTTGCCTTTGCCTAATTACCAATATAAAATTTATTTAATTATTCAGAAATATATGTTTCTTAATGTGAAAATCATTACTTTGGTCTAAGTCTAATTGCTCCAAAAATTGCTGCACCATAACACATTGGTAAGCCAGTATTTAAAGCTTCAACCCATTTAACAGCAACTTCACCTAACATATTTGTTGGCATATCAAGTACTGAATGAACTAAATCATGACATTCTCTATATCTAGTCATAACATAAGCCAAATTTAGATCATCTACAAATTTTACTTCCATTCTAGAATCTGGTGTTACTTTCTAAAAAATATATAATGTATGTTTCTTTAAAATCATAATTATTTTAAAGGAATTTGTTTTTTTTTATTACATTATCATCTAAAAATTTTACGTAAGTACGTCCAAATGTATTATCTGGTAAATTTCTTAATTTTTCAATATCTACTGTTCTTGTATTTATTCTTGGTTTATCGGCTAAAATATTTCTACCTTCATTAGTTTGTAACATTTTCAAATATATATTTTCTAAAGCATTTTGTCCTGTTGTTTCACCTAAACTTGCTATCATATCATTTCTGAATTATATAAAATATGATTTAATTTTAATGTGTACTAATATTTTGTTATGCAATTTAATTGAATTTTTTACCTGGCTGGATTTATTAAAGCAGCTACTGATGCACCAGCAGTTAATATAAACCTTTGAATTGATGATAATTTTATATGATTTTTATGAAATTCAATAGTAAAAGCATCTAATTTCTCATTGTCATTTTCTAAATTTGCAAGATTATTTATAGAATTTTGAATAGAATTGATATGTTCAGTTTGTAAAGCAATTATTGAATTTCGAAACTGATTAGTAGGTGAAGTAGTAAAAGTTCTCGTTAATGTTCGTAACATTATTAACAGTTGATTCCTAAAATATAGTAGTAAAAAGTTTTAACCATAAAAATAGAACATTATTAAAATATTAATTAAATTATTTTATAGAGTGAAGACAAATAAGAGATTAGTAATCTATTAATTAAATAAATAAATATATTTTCCTTCTTTTATCTTATCATTAAATCACAATCGGATAACTTTCAATCACAAATATTTATATATGTAATCAACAAAATAACAAAAAAAAAACTAACAATCTTAATAACTTCAGTATTTTAAATTAATAACTCCAAGTTCTTTTCGTAAATCTGTAATATCTTGTTCCCATTTTTCTTCCCAATAAATTGGTAATAATGGTTTAACTGTTTTACCATTTCTAATTGCCCATGGCAGATAAATTTTTCTATATAATTTTCGTTCTCTACAAAAATTAATATTAGGTAAAATTATTTTAATTACTTTCTTAATTTAATTTTTACTCAAATGATAATGTAAATGCTCCAAAAACTGCAGCAGCATAACACATTGGTAATTTAGTATTTAATGCTTCAATCCATTTAACAGTTACTTCACTTAACATATCAATTGGCATATTAAATATGGTATGAAACATATCATGACATTCTCTATATCTTGTCATTACATATGCCAATTCTGGATCATCTATAAATTTAACAGGTAATCTTGTATCTGGAGTAACTTTCTAAAAAACAAAACCAAAATTATTATCATAAAATATATTAAAGAAAAATTTTATTATATTTACATTATCATCCAAAAATTTTACATAATTTCGACCAAATGTATTTTCTGGTAATTTTCTTAAACGGTCAAGATCAATGGTAGTTGAATGAATCCTTGGTTTTGTTATTAAAATACGACGTCCCTCGTCGGTTTGTTGCATTTCTGAAAAGAGATTCTCAAGAGCTCTTTTACCAGTTGTTTCTGCTAAACAAGCTACCATATCCTGCCTATAATTAAAAATATATGAGACAATTTGTAATAATTTTTAAAAAATAGTAGAAATTAATTATATACCTGTAAGGATTTGCTACCGACATTACTGATGCTCCAGCACTCAATATAAATTTTTGTATTTTTGTAAGCTCAATTTTATTTCTTTCAAATTCAATTGTAAATTTATCTGGTGGTAAATCATTTCCATCAAACGAATCATTATTAACATTATTGGATGAAAGTTTTTCGGTTGTTGTAGATCTAATTCGAAAAGTTTTTCGAATAACCGTTGAAGGTTTTACAGGTAAAATATTTGCCAAATTCTTCAGCATTATCTAAATAAATTAGTTCTATAAAAAATAATTAATTCTTCATTAATAACTAAAAAAAAAAAGTTTGCTTGAAGTCATTAATTTTTACAGCTAATTTTCATAATTTTATAAAATTATTTCTTAATGCTATAAGAGTTTTTTCAAAAACTTAATTAATTTTGTAATCATCACATCATAGCTGAGATTCGTTATTTTTTTAGTAAATATACAATAGAATCTCGATGGTAATCCAAACAGAGAATCTAAATATAAAAATATTTTTACTATCTATCTTAATTTTTAATTAACCAATCGCTGAGTTCCATTTAATTTAATTACTCTCTTGTATTCAATAGAATTTTAATATCAATCATAAGTAAATTCACAACTATGATTCATATAACAAAATATTTATATAATTACAAGGTAAATGAAAAGATTTTTATGTGAAGAATTTTTAATATACCAAAAATAAAAATATTATCTAATATTTTTATTATCTTAAAACAAATTAATTACCTAATTTATTCCTTTTTTTAAAAATGTTAGTAAATTTCAGAAATCAATGCTTATTAAAAGAGAAAAAAAACCAATGTCCTTGACTTGTCCACGATTTAATATATTGTATTTTACACATATAAGTTATTTTCCTCAATTATACAACTTTGTAAAAGTATTGTTAAATAATAAGTCATCAATGAATGATTACAGCATTTTAAGCACATTTAATATTAATTTTGTAAATAATAACTGAATTCCAGTTTTTACAAATTTAATCATATATGTATGTACAAAAAAGTATTCACGAAATTTTTAGAGATTAATATTGTCTTCATTCACAGATGTTTCTTAATATACTTACCAAACAAACAAAATGTATAAGTAAAGAGTCATTGTATTGGACAAGCATAACCGGAAACTGTATTTGCCTAAATTATACAATGATATTCATTACTACAATATGTATAAATAATGCGATATCAATTGTACAATTAAAATTAAGTATCGTAACTTTCAAAGTAAATTTCTGATAAAATTTCTGATTTAAATTCTGTTGAATTAAAAAAGTACAAAAATTTAACAGCAAAGAACGGCCGTATATACTCTTATACTTAATATCAAATAGTTTAATTTATGATTTTTGTATTATAAATTGTATTATGCTAACTTGCTAACATTTAACTGCCTGTCTATCTAAAACAGACTAATCTAAACGGTCGATTATTATTTAAAATTCTATTTTCCACTTGTGCAAATTTAATTACTTTATACGAAATTTGGCAATGAAACTATTAAATATTTGGAAATAACTAAAACAAATAATTTTTATAACTGATTGTTGATTGAATTATTAAAATACTTCGTTATAATAAATATTGTATAGTAGGTATTAATAGTATGTATTCTATTATAGTATGGTAGCTACGTAAAGCTATTATAAGTAGTAGGAATTAATAGTATTTTTTTAAAGTGCTATGGTTCTAAATCTTATTTTTTTTTTTCATTTCTATAAAGGTACTTTGACCTTTTTGCTACAAGTATAGCTTGTAAATTTATAAAAAAAAATCAGATCTTTTTCTACTATACACGTTTTTGTAATATAATGAATTTTTACAATTTTAGATTTTCGACATAAAAATATTATGTGGATATTTTTATTACTTATACAATATAAATTTTTATTCGATATTTCGAGTGTGGTTTTTGTTGTTTTTAATACAACACAAGGTTGTGACGCCAAAAATGTGCAAAAAAAAGCAAAATTGTTGAATAAGCATATTATGAATATATAAAAACAATTATATACAGAAAATAAAAATATAGTAAAATCTTATAATTTTTGTTTGCAAATACTAAAAATTCACAGTATAATTGAAAACTAATGTAAAAAAAAAATAAACTTTAGATTTTTTAGTGATTTGGCAATTTGCATATTGTTTTATTATATTTTTAACGAACATTTTGTTACAGTTTTTTTCGCATTTAAATAAATTATTCCTTATCAACTATTGACTATTGTTAATTAAATTTGTATGATCTATAACTAACTTTCAAGTTACATTTATAACCTTTACAATTATAGTAATAAGTAAAACAAATTATATTACCTCGTATATTAGTATAAATTTTACCTTGTATAAATGCTGTATAAAAGTTAATATTTCCCTATTTTATACTGTCCCTTTTGTAGCTTGCCTAATATATGTTTATGTCAATTTCAAAAAATTATTGCACTCATTGTATAGATCAAAGAATTTAATTTATTTAAAATCTATATTGAAATTATTGTCTTCCCGTAAGAACGATTAGTTCTAATATTTCTTTTATATCTTTAATAATTTCAAAATATAATTTTAATGGAATAAAAATTAATTCGATGGTTCAAATTTTATAAAGCTTTTGTTTAAATTCATATTGAAATTCTATAAGATAAGAAATTGAAAAGCTTTTATTTTTATACTTTTTGAATTAAAATATTTATTTTTCATACATTATTATTTACAATGTAAAAATATTGAAATATTATATACTTAAATATTATTTTTTTATTTTAAATTTAATATTTTAATTATAATATTCTCCTTAACAACTAAAAATATTTTCAATTTTAACAGTAATATCCTAATTGTTTTTTTTTATGTTTTTTAATGGAGGTAATTAAAATTAAAAAAAAATATATAATATAATTAGTTCTATATAAATTTATATTATATTTAGTTCTACATAAATGTAAATAATTAAATATTAAAAATTAAAAATTATACAAATTAAATGGCTTTGGTTTTAAAAATGTTATTTTTTATCTTACTATAATTAAATTATTAGAAGTATATTTTTGTATTTTCAACAAAAAAATTGTATAAGAAAAATATAATCTTAATGCTATACTGATTCAATTTTATCATTTCGAATAATCTTATCAGGAGTTTGTTTCCTACGAAATGTTACATATGTATAAAGTAAACTAGCAAAAACACTTATATTAATTCCAATACAATTTAACCAAGAAAATATATAATCACCACCAATAAACATTCCCAAATATGTAACACAAATATTTTTTAAACAACCAACAATTGTTGTTGTTAATGCTGAATTATATTGTGTACATAATATTGTACTATAAGATAATATAAAACCCATAAAACATGATAATAAAAATTGTATTACAAATATTGGTTTATCCCAATCATTATATTCTACAACTTTATCTAAATCACCAATAATATATGTACCAAATAATGCTGGTAGGAACATAAATAATGAATTATAAAACATTAAACCATGTTTACCCATTTCATTTGTATCTAATTTTTTTTTAGAATAAACACCATTTGCTGCTGTTAATGCATTTGTTATCATTACATATGTATAACCCATCATATTAAATGATAAATCATCTGTAGCGGCTAATAATGCACCACCAATCATTGCATAAACACTAATTTGTACAGCCATTGTTGGTCTAACATTTAATATTTTTAATTCTAATAACATTGTCATTAGTATAGAAAAGCGTCTTAGTGCTGCGAACATTGGTAATGATAATGCTTGTGTACCACCTAATCCAAACATCATATTACCTAAATAAAATAATGGTAATGGAAATATTTTATATAAAGTATCAGATCCTAAATTTGGAAATGAGACTAGACGTAATTTACGACCTAAATATAATACAATAATGCTTGCTGCCATTTGGCCCAAACTTAAAAATAAAAATGATGGAAATTTATATGATGTTAGTACTGTTTTATTAATAACTGTTATCATAAATGATGCTAATCCATAAAATACAGCACTGCTAACTTTTTTAAAATATGTTACAGTATCTTGAGTCGGTATTTGGTGTAGCAAATCTGTACTACTACTAGTTGAGGACATTTTGATATTTCTTTTTTGATCGTGCAATGTTTTCTTGATTGATAAAATTATTCTTATTATTGAGTCCATGAAAATTATTATACAAAAGGAACTTTTTTTTCTTCTGCACTATTCAGTGTGTCAATTTGAAATCACAAGTATTTTTTTTTCTTATTTTCTTTTTTTTTTTACAAATTACTTTTTACACTAGTTTCACTATTTTTTTAAATTTGTGTTTTAAAAAAACTTAATTTTTATTTTATTATATTATATTTTTAGCGAAATAATATCGCTATAATAATTACTTAACGACCGACAAATACGTCCGGCTGGCAGTAGCCATTTTAGAATAATGTGCGAAATGTCAAAATAAAATAATTTGACAACCATCGGTATTTTCGCAGGTATACCCTTTATGCAAAATTCCGGCTCCATTTTTCTGAGTCGACTCTGATATAGAATGGAGATGGAATTTCTAGTTCGTAAATATCTCCATTTCGTTTCGCGAAAACTGAATCAGATTTACGTCTCAGAAATGTCTCAGTTTTGTTTCGCTAAAAACGAAGAACATTTTTAATATAACAGTTCCGATTCGCAAATGTCTCCATTTCGTTTCGTTAATTCGGAATCCATTATTCCGTTTCGTTTATGTCTCCATTCCATCTCGCTAAATCTGAGTCCAAAATTCCACTTCGTTTTCGCATCAGTATGGATACGCAAAAAACGAAACTTGTACGAAAGTTAATGTGGTGACGTTTATATTTATTTTAATGATTAATAGTTTTGTTATTGTTAGAATAACACGTGTATTTTTTCTTTGTTTAATTTGCTTTAAAATAAAAAGTAATTATATTATTGTTATTAATTTGATTATTGTGATTCAAGGTTAATTAAAAAAATGGATATATTGAAATTAATTCATAATTAAAGGTAAAATTATGAAATATGCACTATTATAATATATATGTATAACAAACAAAATCTCATTTTAGAATAAGCTTTGAAAAAATTTCCTTCTGCAAGACCATCTGAAGTAGTAATAATAGTTCAAAAATGGATGTGAAGGATCGCATTAGACAACAATCACCACAGAAAATACCAGCGCATTTAGAGGAAGAAGTGATAGAAGAATCATAATACATTAAAATTTAAAATCAATTCAGAGGCAGAATTAAGTCCTCTTAAAATTATTTTTACTAAGTAAGACTAGTGAAAAATACTACCTTTATTAAAGGGATAATAAAATATGTGATATTTATTAAATGTTAAGTTAGAGGAACTATTTATGTGATATTAATTAGACCTTAATTGATTTGCTAATATATTGCAAATCACAATATATCTTATTTTTTAATATATTTTTGATAAAAATAACATAATATTTTTTTAAATAAATGTTTTTTATATATACCAATACAAGCCGATTCGTATAAGGAACACCAATCTCGTCTCAGAAACGTTTCGCTTTTTTTGATACGTTTCTGATACTACTTTTATGATTCGTATAAGGAACGCCATTTTCGTCTCAGAAACGTTTCGCTTTTTCTGATATGTTTCTGATACTACTTTTTTGATTCGTATAGGAAACGCTAATACCAGCTCAGAAACGTTTCGCTTTTTCTGATACGTTTCTGAAACTACTTTTTTGATTCGTAAACGACTCAAATTTATGGACTCAAAAACGAAGAATCCAGTTCAATCTACATACGCCGGATGACTCCATTTTACATCGTTTTTGAGACTCATTTGCGAATCAGAAACGAAGTTCGCCATATATAAGTTACATCTTTTCTGAGTCAAAATGGAGTCAGTTTGCATAAAGGGTATATACATATATAATTCATCCATGTATATTTATATATATTTATTATGGAATTATTTATAATTATATTAATTCGTACCTTTACAATTAGCTGTAGCAAATTCTTGTTACTTCATGTTTTTTTGGTACTATTTAACTTTTAAAATACAATTTTTAATGAATTTAGCAAATTAAACCAAAATATTATTAATCCATGTAGACGGCAAAAACTGATAGGATGGATTGTAATTATAAACACGACAAGTCAAATGTCAGCTGTTTTTTTAAAAACAAATGTAGCAGAAATTTTAGGTAAATAAATGTAAATCTAGTACTTTGCAAATAGTGCTGCCAACATTACCTTGTAATAATTTAAAAATATATCAAAGTTAAATTTAAAATTTGAGTAAATGCTTTAGATTTAGAATAACTAGCCATATTAAGTCACTATTAAGAATCACTTAGATATTTAATTATGTAAATCACTTAGAAATGTAAAATCATATTTCATTTAAGAAAAATACATATTCCGTTTCGGTAAAACATTTAATTTGCTCCAGTCACCCAAAATTTGGAGTAGTTTCACATAAAATTATCGCTGCATATTTTCAGGCGACTAATTTATAATTTAGTTTAAGTACCGTACCAATTAATATGTAGACTTCTATTCTAAATCAATATTTATGTAATTCATGTTAAGTAATTCATGTAATCCAGTTTTAACTTTTTTTTCTTATAAAAATAAAAATATTTGTATATTCTTGTACAGGAATTATGGAATAGAAATCCACACAACATTAGCTTAGCTCTTAGCAAGTATATTATGTAGATGTAGTCTCTATGAGACACCCCCTTCACATTATTCATTTTACACGTTGTAGATAATTTTCAACATTAATTTATATCTGTTCATAATTATTTTGCATATCTTTAGGAGAAAAAATATATTGAATATTAGAATATCACCATTTAAATTTTTAAATTAAGAAAATTATAATTTTTGTCAAAATTTCTCACAATATTTATTTTTCAAAAATTAATCCGTTTTGAATTGATATAATTAAGGGGTTTTCTTATTAACATCCGATTGCCTAAATTAATGTGTAAGCCTTTGTATAATATTATTTATATAATTGGAAATATTTATTAAAAATGCATTAAACTTTATTTAAATTTTTTGTGAATACTAAAAAAACAGAATATTTGAACCGATTAAAAACATTTTTTCGTGTTAACTAATAATTAATTTTAATTTAAAAATAATATAGGAAAGGAATTTAAATTACTATATTACTACTCTCTTTTCTCCAAAAACGATAATATTTGTATTTGTAATTATTGGATTAAAAGTTATCTTCGATCATTTTTAATACCACCCGATCGATTTTGTTGATTTCTCCCACCACGATTTGTTTTTGGCTGTTGTTGACTACTAGCTGGCAATTGCGATGATGATGATGATGTCGTTGATATTGTTGTTAATGCTGATTTTGGTACTGTTACTGAAGATTGTTGTTCTATTCTAGATGATGATTGTGATGTTGATTTTTGTATAACTGTTCCTACACCACCACCAACAACAGTTGTTGGTATTACAGCAATTGGTGGTGTATTTATTACTACTGTAGTTGTTGTATTTGCTGTTGTAAGGGGCCGATTTGGAGTTAATAATATATTACCATTATTTGTTGCACCATTATTATTAACCATCATCATAGATGGATTTAAATTTTGTAAATTCATACCACCACCAGGTCCACCAGTCATTAATGGATTATCAGAACGTTTTGGCTCACTCATATTTATTTGTTCATTAAATGCCATACAAAATTCACCAATTTTTAATATATCACCATTTTTACCAGAATATAATGTCAAACAGCTACGCCATAAAGATGCATATCCTTTTGTTAATCTAACTATATCACCGGGCATTAAAAGTTTACCAGGTTCATCCCATACTGATACATTAATTGATGCTGTTGGATCTGCTACTTTAAATGTTCTAGGGAAAAAATAAGAATTTTATAATTATATTTGTTTTTATGAATGTGTAGTTATATTTTTATTTACCGAACTTCACGATTTTCTTTTGTTAAAGTTGCTTGCCCAACTTCCAAAACAATAAATACAACATTTACATTCTTCAATCCTGGTTTAATATCTTTAATGGGAATACAATCTGTGTACATGGCTAATTATTTACAGCAAATTAATATAATTCACAAATAAAAAAAATCCTCCAAATCAAGAGAAAAAAAAATTGCTACACCCTCTCAGACAAAACAATAATAATACACTACTAAAAAAACTAAACTTTTTCTTTCGCTATTTTATTTTTTTTTCTTTTTGGTTCATTTTTTAAGTTTGACGTTGCATATGATGTTGCATTTGTGATCAAAATCAAAATCAAACATACAGGTTAGGTAGTAGAACAAAGTAGAATATAATAAAATGGTAGTAGAATTATATACTCTACTACTATATATCTATATTCGCCATGATCCATATTCACCACATCTCAAAGTACGGAAAAAGGCGAAATGAAATTTGTGATTGCGTTGCGTTCGTAAATCTACAGCAGTCAACCGGTAAATTTTTACCCAGGCTCTGAAGTAATTTAAGGCGTAGATTGTGATTGTGAAATTATAAGTCGAGTACCAGTGGGACAGTAGTCTTATACATATGTAATATTTCACTTCGGACCGTCGATATTATATCATTGGCTCACAATATTAATATAAGAGTTTTAAGACGCAACAAAGTGGACTGATTCTTCAGGCAGATTTCAAGTACCTTCTCATGAGACGAAAATCAGGTGACGTAAATTTTTCAATCAATCAAAAAACAAAAAATGTGTCATTGGAGACTGTCACAGATGTCTGTGACTAAGGTTGCGGATATGTACGCCGATTTTTGTCGGCAGCAGGCAAAAATTTGCTTGTCGCACACTCATTTTTCAGTATTCTAATTTAAATTTGCGCCAAATTTTGCTCCCGCTGTTTACAGACACATTAATATTTAGCTAGTTGGCAATCCATTTAACCTTCCTTGAATTACATATTGAATAAAAAAAACAATTTTTATACACTGTGTTTGCGTGTTTGCTGTACAGAAAAAGTTGAAGTTGTTGGTTCATCTGCATCGCGACGAAAAAACGTTAGCGCGCTTAGGTTGAATAGAAAACAAACGGCTGCGACGAGAAAACGGCGCATATATCTTTCTCATGAGATGAGAACAAACTGAAAATATGCCTTTTGCTACAAACATACGTCGTGATTTACGTACAATACAAATCATTTGCATTTCGAATTAATTAATATTGAACGTTTTTAAAACCATTTTCTTTGCAACGATTAAAAGTTAGAGGGTAAATTCTATTTTTTTCGTACGAGAATTGCATTTAATATTGTACTAGATTTATAATTTTGAACTATCAAAATTTTCTTAAATTTTTTAGATTCCGTTGCAAAGTATAGTACAGAAAAATATCCTACAAAAGAAATTTAGATAAATTTAATATAGTAATTAATTAATTATCTAAAATAGATCAATTCTTATATTCACAAATCTTTTTCATATTTATTTTTATTAAATATTAAGCAAAAATTATTATAATAATCATTTTCATTTACTTGGATGACATTAAAATTTATTTTGGAAAAAGTAATCAGCAGAGAAAAAAATTACGACGCGGCGGTAACGTTTTAAATAGTTGTCAAAAACATATGTGATTTTTTGTATAATATGTACTAAAGTGTCACAAGGCTGTAAGGATAATTTTCAATTTACTTTTAATACGAATATTAAAGAAAATTAAAGACTATTTTTTATTACGAAGGAAGACTAATTTTAAATTTTCTTAATTTTTTCTTAATTATTTATCTTTTTTTTCCAAAAAAAAAGGATAATTTCATAAATTTTTTTTCGATTGTAAAACGCAAAATTAAATTAGGACATAATAAATAATATGATGGCCATTGAATATATAATTGAAAGTTAATACAAAAGAAAAACTCATAGCCTTTTAAGTCTCGAAAATACGTAATTTAGAAAAAAAAATAAAGTTTTTGAGGCAAAAAAAAGCAGAAAAACGAGAAGAATAAAAAATACTCATTTAATAAAAACTTAAGGAAAAAATTTCTTTTTGTAGATATTAAATATGAACGGTAATATTAAAATAACATTAACAACGAAAAAGAAAACAATTGGTGTATTACGTGAAAGTGGAAATCCTGCTGTAAAAAATAGTACAAACAATAATAATTATAATAATGTAAATACTGTCGATATATTACATTGTAAAAGACGAATGGATTGGACAAGACAATGGTTATCAAAAAATCAATTTACATTAGCTGAAAATTTATTACCAGAATTAAAATCAAATGAAATATATCATTTCAATGATTTTTTTAAAATGACTGAAAAACAATTTAGATTTTTAGTTGGTAAATTATCAAAAATTACACAACAAGAACCACAAAGAAAAAAGAAATTTTTTAGTGTTGAAGAAAGATTAGCAATTTCATTAAAATATTTAGCTACAGGTAAAATTTTTTAATTATATATATAAAATCTTTATAATACATATTAATTATTTTTTTATTATTTATCAAATAAAGGTGAATTTCATTCCTGCAAACATTATTGTTTTAAGGCATCACAAAATGTTATATTAACAATGATTGCTGATATTTGTTTAGAAATGTATGAAACACTTAAAGATGAATATATAAAAATTCCAAAAACAATTGATGATTGGCGTAATATATCAAATGGTTTTGTACAAGAATTTGAATTACCAAATTGTATTGGTTCATTAATAGCACGACATATATTATTTAAACCACCAAAACAACCAAATATACGTAATAATAAACGTATTGATGATAATACAATAATATTAATGGGTATAGTTGATGCATATATGAATTTTATATATATTGATATTGGACAAATAAGTCATTTAGAGGATACAACAATATTTGATAAATCAAAATTAAAAGAAACAATTGAAAATGGTATTATGAATTTACCAAAAAATGATCAAATACCAAATGATACAAAAACAATAAATAGTTATTTTGTTAGTAATTATAGTATGCCATTAAAATCATATTTAATGAAAGAATTTTATGTTGCTAAATTAACAGAACAACAATTATATTTTGATTATAAAATGTGGGATGTACGTCAAAAAGGTGAATATTGTTTAGAACAATTAACAAATATATTTCCAATATTAATGGATCCATTTAAATTGGATATAGAAACAGCTAAAAAAGTAACATTAGGTTGTATTGCATTATATAATTTTTTAAAAAATACTAAAGATTTTGGTTTTAATGGTGAAGAGAATTTTCAAAAACCAGGATGTTTTGCACAATTTATAAAACAAAATGAACCAATTGATAGTACAGCTCAAGATATAAGAGAGTTTTTAATGTCATATGTAAATAAGAATCGTTCAAAATAATAAATAAACATTATATAGTTAAAATCGGAAGAAACAATTAATATAAATATATTGTACATATATATATTTATATATAAAATGGAAATTAAAGGAATACATTTAATAATTAACTTTTTTCTTTTAAATAAATAAATTTTAATTGCTTGCATAACGTTTAAAAGAGGAAGATTTATCATCTCTTTTTTTTTATAACTTTTTATAATATAATGTATTTTTTTTTTTATGTTTAAAAATTATGTTGAAAATATTATATTTCAAGAAAAATAAAAAATAAAATAAAAAAATAAATTAACTTATATATATGTGACAAATATAAAAGTTCATAAAAATATGTAATAAAATAAAATTTTAAGTTTTTTTTAATGATTTGTAAAATTTAAAATTAATTAATTATATGTAATAAAATATTACATTAAAATCAATTTAATTGTTTTAATTTAAAATTATATTAAATAATATTTTTACTTCAATCAATTACAAAGAATAAATCAAATTAAAAAATAATTAAATTTTTACCAATTCAAATATATATTATTTATTTTGTAATTGGTTTGTTATATGTTTACATTTTCTGGTAAAATAATTTATCGCGTATAATTTTGACTCGCAAATCATAATATTAGCTAAATCTAATTTCAGTTAATAATTTAAATAGTTTACCTCACATTCCGTTTATAACATAAATTTTACTACGGTATCAAATATTAATTTAATAAACTTGGAAAATAATAAAATAAATATTTGAAATCGTAAATCTATATTAAAATATTAGCTCTAGTTTCCAGTTTTTACTCCAAAATTAAGTAAATTCGTTTTAGTTTTTGTGCTACAATTATGCAATAATAATTGTAAGGAAATTAGAAAAACAAAATTTATAATTAATTTGTTTTCTCTGTCCAATGTGGCCATTTTTGTATAATATTATATAGAAATTTCCCAGGACTTTTAGTAGGTCTTAATTGTTTTTGACCATATAATCGATAATTTTTAGAAATTTTACATAAACCTATACCATATACAATCAAATTTTCTGTAGCTATTAATTGTTCATTAGTTGGTTCAACAATTTCATAATCACCAATGAATGATATGCCAATACTATCATTATTATAATTTTTCGTATGTGCACCTTGTTTATTCCAACCACGTCCTTCATAAATAGAACCATCGTTACTAATTAGAAAATTATAACCAATATCATCAAAACTTCTATTGGTCATATGATCCTTCTGAATTGCACGTAACTTTTTTCCACAAATCTCCTATTCAATAAAAGAATTTACATATTGGTAAGAAATTTAAAATGAAAATTGTATATATATTTATAATCAACCTTAGTTTCACATTCTGCGGTAACAGTATGGCCTATAATTACATTCGAAACTGGTAATGATAAATTTGTCAATTCCTTTAATGGTGGCTCAGCTCCCCATTCTTCTCTTCTTATTAAATTAATTTCTGTTTGATTATTCTGATCTATTTTTTTAAAAATAATTACAAATAATATATTAGATTTCAGTCTCTTCAAATCACTTACCAAATGTTGGATGAGATTCTATAAATGAACAAATCATGACGAAAATTAAAAGCACTACAAATTTCTTACAAGAATACATTTTCGTGTATATATAGTCCTGCACCCTTGATTATTAATTTCAAACTACTTATATTATTACTTATAAAGAATTTCGCGTTATATATACAAAAATTGTTATCAAATTAATCTTACAAATTTTCATAGTCGGGTTCGGTTCGGGTATTCACTGATTTGATTGACTGCTTTATAAAGTAAACTGATTACATTTTCGACAATAAAGATTAAATAAAAAAAATTAAGACCAATACATTGGAAATATTGAATCTACATATTAAAATATAACTACTGTAATAAAAAATAATTGATAAAATATTAAGAATAGTCAAAAGTTTTTATTCAAATTACTAAATTCCTAATTAAATTTTCAAGTACTCTCATAAACAGCAAAATTCCATTTATAGTGCCTGAATGTATGCAAAGTATAGTTATATATTCATGGTAAACAGGTAATAGAATTTTTAACTTATAGCAGGTTTAAATAGTTATAGCAGGTTTAAGATAATCAAACCAAGCCTTTAATTTAAAATTTATGAATGTTAATTATTTCAGTTTTTGATATTTCGGAATTTTTGTAATTTCGATTACTTTTTGGTAATGAAAATTTGTTGAGTTCTAAATTTTTATCAGCCTTTTAAAGGGGATTTTAATTAATCATTTTAATTTAATTTTACATTTTTGTACAATCGCAGTTTTCATTTGAAAAATATTTTTTTTCTATTATAAAAACACAATACAATTGCCAGTAATAAAATCATCATGAAATTGGGAATGTCATGGATCTTAAATGAATAATGTGATTAATTAATTAATTTAATTGTTAAATATTAATCACTGGTATAAAAATTATTGGAAAACAGAAAAATAAATAATAAATCGGATTCGAAAGAAATTTAACTCATCTAAAAATATTCAAAACAAATTTTTATATATAAAAAGAGAGGGATTTTGGGACAAAATGTTATTTTACAATATGTGATTATATTTAGTTGGAGTATTTTTAAATTATCATTGTAATCATAATATACAGTCGATTCTCGTTGCTCTATCGTACATTATTTCTACTGGCAAAGTTTTTTGAATCAATTATCCAGTTTTAAATACTGAGATTAATTCTATAAAATATATTTTACAAATGACCTTTTATTAACCATCAACGAACAACATAAATTTGACCATCGCTACCAACAAGAAAACCTGGGTAATTTTACATATAGATAGTTACCTGTAACTTTACCTTCTAAAGACTAAATTTTTATGACAGTAGTTGATTTTTTTTTTCAGATTACAAAAATATTTGATATTGAACAGTGATGATTAGATAATTTTTTTTCAAAATATTTACTAAACAAAATATTTAAGAATATAATCAAATTAATTGTAGGAAATTATTAATAGAATTAGGATCAGCAAAGCTTCTGATTAAAATTATTAAAGCAATAATTGTATATTTACTAAATTTAAAATTTATATGAAAAATATTTAATACTAACTCAATATTATTTAATTTTAAATATGGTTGAAAGATAGGGTCGACAAGCTATGTAGAACGTCTCGGCCCAAGTATTTATACCGGATGCGTGTGAGACTGTCACATTCGCACACTAAATCTTCACAGCGACATAAGTTATCCATGGGAAACCCTAGATAGTTGAGTATCGATCAAACAATGACCAGTGATGAGACTGATCAGTTTTCTACGGGTTGTATATTTATATCAAAATATATTTTTACGATTTTGGCGAGCTATTTTTCCGAGGTTGGAGAGCTGCGGCCAGCATTAGTTTAGTTTGACGATACTGAGGATATAGTTCGCAATTGTTGTTAAATGTTAACCATTCTGATCTCTTCATCCTTAATTATGCGTTACGCGAATTCAATTGGGCAGTCAATTTGCGACTCAACATTGTCCAAAGACAGCGCCGCACCTTCTCGAACCAAGTGTATTGGCATTACCTTCATATCATAATTATTCAGGAAGTTTTAATCATATTTTATATAAATAAAAAAAACTAACACAATCAGAAAACCATAATGAAACTTTCTTCAAAAAAGTTGTAAATAACATAGAGCCAAGAAAATTGATTAATTAAAGCTATAAACAAAGATTATATTTATTATATTTATTATATTTTAAGTATTTTAGAATATTTTCGTAATAACAAATTTAAAGTTCTTTTTTGATTATTGTTCTAAAATTTCAACTGAAAAATGTGGCCATTTACTAATTGCAGCATAAACATGTTGTCCAGGACTCTCAGTTGGTATAAATTGTTTATGACCAAATAATTTATAATCATTTTGAAGTATTTTACTTTTAACACCAACTTCAAGTAACATTTGTGTAGCAGCCAATTGTTTTGGTGTTGGTTTAATATCATTATAATTACCAATAAAAGCAATACCAATACTTTTATTATTTTGTTCATCTGTATGAGCACCAACTTTCAACCATCCACGTCCAACATAAATTGAACCATCACCATCAACAAGGAAATTAAATCCTATGTCATCAATTCGTGGTGGTGGCATATCTTGCATTTGATAGCGTTGAATACTCTGAACTACTTTTATACATGATGCCTATATTATAATTAATAATAGTTCATAAAATTTTAATCTATTATAGTAATTTTACAGTACATAATTAAATAAGTAACTATAATGTATTATTTCATAAATTTACCTGATCGGTACTTTCTGGTGTAGCTGTATGACAAATTATTACTTTGGGAACTGGTAGTGATAAATTATTTAAAGTAGATTTAGCTGGTAAACCTAACCATTGAGATTTTTCAATAATCGTTAATGTGGGATCATATTCTGTGCAATTAATTTTTTTACATTAATATTTATTAGTAACAAAATATAACATTTTAGTCAATTCCACAATATTTCTTATTAGTACTTTTTTTCCCTTAATATATATTAGATTTCACTCTCTGGAAATCACTTACCAGATGGTGGATGAGAATCTTTGAATGAATACATATCGAAAATTAAAATCACTAAATATTTATTACAACCTCTTCGTATATTATATAGTCCTGCTTCCTTGACTGTTAATTTCAAACTACCTTATCTTATTACTTTTACGTTTACTTATAAACAATTTAGCTTTATATACAACAATATTGTTATCAAATTAATCATATATGTAAATTTATTCACTAATTTGATTTAATTCTGATATAAAGTAAATTGATATTAGATTAGATATTAAGAAAATAAATAAAAAATTAAAACCAATACATTGAAAATATTGATCTATATATTATATACATATATTAAAATATCAATACGGAATCAAATTCGAAAGAATTGTAACTTATCTAAAAATATTAAAAAAAAAATTTAAATATAAAACTTTAGAGAATTTGCGACAAAATGATATTTACCAATATGTGATTATATTTGATTGGAGTATTTTTAAAGTTTCAGATAATCATATATATACAGTCGATTCTCGGTTATATATTGTACATTATTTCTATTAACCATTTTTTATTAACCATCAACGAACAGCATAAATTTGACCATCACCACCAGCAAGAAAATCTGGGTAATTTTACATATAGATAGCTACCTGTAAGTTTAACTCCCCAATAGACTAAATTTTTATGAAACTTATTTTCAGATTACAAAAAAATTTGATATAAACAGTGATGATTAGATAATTTTTTTGAAAATATTTTCCAAAAAAATATATTTAAGAATATAATCAAATGATTGGATTTAGGAAATTATTAGGAAAATTGATTACGAAAGTTTGTGATTAAGATTATTAAAGAAATAATTGTATATTTATGAAATTTAAAATTTTTATAAAAAATATTTAATATTAACTTTATTTTATTTATTTTTAAATCCAAAAATTTCCTTCGGAAACTTTACAGGTCCTTTTTCAAATTAAGTTTGTCTTTTCACGAAATGCACACCAAATTTTGGAAAAGGATGATCTATTTGAATTGTAAAAAGTTTCGACATGAAATTGGCATATCATAAATTTAACGATATTTTATGATTAAAACTTTTTTAATGTACACATTGAAAATTTTAAAATTACTTTTATATAAATTGTTCTTGATTTTATTAATAATTCAATTTTACAATTAATATTTTCAAAGATATAATATCTAAAACTTTATTATATTTTAAGTATTTCAGAATATTTTCGTAATACCAAATTTAATGTTTAATTAAAAAATCATTTTTAATTATTGTTCTAAAATTTCAACTGAAAAATGTGACCATTTACTAATAGCAGCATAAACATATTGTCCAGGACTTTCAGACGGTATAAATTGTTTATGACCAAATAATTTATAATCATTTTGAAGTATTTTACTTTTAACACCAACTTCAAGTAACATTTGTGTAGCATTCAATTGTTTTGGTGTTGGTTTAATATCATTATAATCACCAATAAAAGCAATACCAATACTTTGACTATTCTGTCCATATGTATGAGCACCAACCTTCAACCATCCACGTCCAACATAAATTGAACCATCACCACCAACAAGGAAACCATATCCTATGTCATCAAATCTTGGTGGTGGCATATATCGCATATGATAGTTTTGAATACTCTGAACAACTTTTATACATGACGCCTATATTATAATTTATAATGGGTTACATAAAAGTAAATCTATTATAGTAATTTTACAATAATTAAATATAATGTATTTCATAAATGTACCTGATCAGTGCATCCTTGTGTAGCTGTATGACAAATTATTACTTTGCGAACTGGTAGTGATAAATTTTTTAAAGTAGATTTAGCTGGTAAACCTAACCATTGAGATTTTTCAATAATCGTTAATGTGGGATCATATTCTGTGCAATTAAAATTTTTACATTAATATTTATTTGTAACAAAATATAAAATTTTGGTCAATTCCACAATTACATTTCTTATTAGTACAGTATACTATTGGATTCTGACGACTAAACTCTTTATTTCTTTAAATTTTACATTTTATATTGATTCAGATTTCAGAATATTTCGATTTTTAAGTATTTTCATCCGGTTTTTATAATTAAATACAAACATTTTTTTGCACAATTTTCATATTATCTTGAGTGTCATACAAAAATTAGCTTATCAATAAAATATTAATCAATTTTTCAAAGGAGAAAGAATATATATTTATGTATTACAAATAAATAACTTTAAATCGTTTCTGATAAACCAAATGGAAACGAAAAATCCCCGATTAAAATATTATCATCAAATCAAAATCAACAAGTTTCCAATTTTCATATTTTCAATTTAGTTTATAAGTGATTTTCAAAGAAAGTGGTAACCAATAAACTTTTTAATATGGAAAAATATATTATGAATTTCACATTTCTGCAACATATCAGCTTTATTTTATATGTCCTAGTACTGATGATGATATCACAAACTGTAACCCAAGGTAATTTGAAATCAATCAATTATCCATCCAACTATAACAAAAAGCATATAAATTTCAGGAAATATTACAAATTCAGCAAATCATTTCATTGTTACGGAAATGAATTTAACAGGAAGTAATAAAAATAATTATATAATTTAATTGAATTAAATATTAAAAGTTTATTTTTTTCCCTTAAGTAAAATTAAATGACAATGGAGTTAGTATTGATAATATGCAAATTATTACTACAGAATTTATAAATTCTACGCAAAAGGAAAATAACTTAACTGAAATTATTTCGAAACCTGATGAAAATGGAAATAATTTACAACGTAAAAATTTGAATATAATTTATAAAATTTATAAGATTAAAAAAAAATAATTAATTACAGCTGGTAAAGTATTAAAATTAATATCCAGAGATGGATGGATTGCACAACCGCCAATTAATGAAATGGAAGATTTAGAATTGCCAACAACTCGTGTTATTATAGCTCATACTGCTACTGAAGGCTGTACGACACAGGTGATCTGATTAATTCTAAATTTTTAATTAGTTTGAATTTTTTAATTTTATGTAATAAATGTATACAGATTTAGTATAATCATTATAATTTTTAGGTTGAATGTACATTTCGTGTTCGTTTTATTCAAACATTTCATATTGAATCACGCAGTTGGGATGATATTGGTTATAATTTTCTTGTTGGTGGTGATGGTGCAGTTTATGAAGGTCGAGGTTGGGATAAACAAGGTGCACATACTAAAGGATATAATGGTAAAAGCATTGGTGTTGCTTTTATTGGAACATTTAATAAAATCAAACCAACTGATGGACAATTAGATGCAGCTAAATTATTAATCCAAGAAGGTGTAAAATTAGGAAAATTGTCAAAAGATTATAAATTGAATGGTCATAGACAATTGATAGCAACAGAAAGTCCTGGTGAAATTTTATATAATATTATTAAAAATTGGCCACATTTTACATATGAACTTTAAAGTTGGTATAGAAATTGAAAGTCCTGATATTGCTATGAATATGGAATCATATATAATTGATTATAGTAATAATATTTTAAAATTATTAGTCGAATTAAATAATATAAAAGAAACTTAATTAATTAAATAGCTAATATGTCCTTAACGCTTGAATATGAATTGTTAATGCTTGAGTCACATAAATTTAAATATTAGTTATATGATAGACTATAATACATTAAAAATTAAATTCGTTAAATTTCAATTATACAATAATGTTACCGACGCATCTTTAAAGAGAATTTTGAAGATTTGTTAAATTAAAATTAATTAGTAATAATATTGTTAGTAATAATAATTTTATGAAAATTGAATACCATTATCCAAATTATATTTAAATTCATTATATCCAAATTAAATTTAATTTATAAAGATTTTTTTTTTTTTTTTTATATTTTTATTACATATTAAATTAAATTTAAAAGGTAAATTAACATTTAATTAAAATAATTTGTAAATGTATAAACAAAAACAAAATCAAATTGAATTTTTGTAAATAGAAAATTACAATTTTTGTATATAAAATACTACATATATCAAATTTAATATATAACTTGACTCTATTACTATCCCGTCATTTACATAATAGCACTTAATTTCCAATGCCAGCCATCTATCATTGTCACTTTCTTCAAAACACAAATATATATAACTAATGTTAATGTTCTTCTGCGATTAGATGGATCAAAAAGATGTGTAAAGATTTTTATTAATTTTTATTTACCGGCACAAATAAGAACATCACTGTCCCCAAATTATTGTTAGAAATACTGGCTCTACTTATATACTTGTACTATTATTGGTCCCAGTATATCATTACCAATATATGTAAATGTCGGCTGATATATTATAAACTTATTAATTACTTTACATTTTCAAAAATTAAATGTCAATTACAGAAACACATATTTAATTTTATCTATGATTTAACCTTTTCCGGTCTGGAACAAAGGATCATGATTCACCGTGGCTCGGCAGCAAATACATGTCCCAGTAGAGTTTAGAAAAAGGGTTAACTAGAAACAATTTTCTATTTAAATAAATTTAAAACATTAACAGAATTAAATTACCCATCGTATTATATAACTCAAATTAAGAACTATTGGCTATTGGCTTATTGAATTACAAAGTCTTACTCAAATTTCAAAAAAATATGGAAATTATCTTACTACACTTTATAATTTGTATTTTGATTGATTATGAATTAAATTTTATTATTTTTTAAACTGAAATTTTATATTAATTTATATAAGATTTTCAAATTTGCTTCTCAAGTCTAAATTAAATATATTAATTAAAAATATTAGAAACTTTAGTTTTTATTTTGAGTACTTAAACATATTTCATTATTTTACTTATATTCTAATTTTATTCTTACATTCTTTCAGATATATCACAATATAAAATTTTAATTAAAAAAACTATGACTCAAACAATAATTATTATTATAACTTCTTAATGTTAAATCTCGGTTTCAATATTTTTGACTATAACAAACTATGATAATTATGTATTTTATGAAAGTCAAATTTATATCTTTCCAATATATTACAAATTTTGGCTTATATGTACTATAAACATAATCTCATTGTATTTCCAACAAATGTTAATTTCGCATTAAATCCAAAATAAAATAGTTTTCCGCACATTTCATAAAACACAAATCATCTTTTATATGTATGTATATTTTTCTTAAATTTCAGTTGAATAATGTGACCAGTCTTTGATAATATTATATAAAACATCACCAGGACTTTCTGTTGCTATTAATTGTCTATGACCATACAATTTATAATCTTGTGTTAATTTTCCTAATTTAACACCTTCGTGGATTAATAATTTAGCTGCATCTAATTGTCCATCAGTTGGTTTGATTTTATTAAATGTTCCAATAAAAGCAATACCAATGCTTTTAACATTATATCCTTTTGTATGTGCACCTTGTTTATCCCAACCTCGACCTTCATAAACTGCACCATCACCACCAACAAGAAAATTATAACCAATATCATCCCAACTGCGTGATTCAATATGAAATGTTTGAATAAAACGAACACGAAATGTACATTGAGCCTAAAAATAGTAATGAATGTTTGTTTTTTCACGTTAATAAGTTTGTACAAATTTTTAGGACATATTTCAATCAAACTATGTATTAAAAATTTTAGAATTATTTAAATCACCTGAGTCGTACAGCCTTCAGTAGCAGTATGAGTTATTATAACACGAGTAGCTGGCAATTCTAAATTTTCCAATTCATTACTTGGTGGTTGTGCAATCCATTCATCTCTTGATATTAACCGTAATACTTTACCAGCTGTAATTAATTCGTCACCTAGGATATATTGTAGATCAGTTCTCATATATTATATGGTTAAGAGATGTTAATTTAAAATTATGAATAATAGGAGTAATATAAAATGTTAGTTTAAAAATCGATTAAATATTTATATGTAATTAATTTTTAGTTAAAAAAAATCAAAAGTATAGTATTTATTCCACAGTAGGTATTTTGATGATCATTTATATTCAACAATATAAATTTTCTTTTAAAACATCCTAATAATTTATTAGACCAATAGTAATTACTTTTATGGAATTAATTGATACCTATTGTGGAATTAACTGGTATATGTTTCCTTGAATCATCTCCATCACCTATATTATGGTCACCCTGAGATCCTGATGATTTTTTTTGCATTTCCAATGTTGCAAATGTAATGGCACCCAAAATAATTATCAGTAATATTATTGAACCAGTTATTAATGTTGCCTTTGATCTTATTGAAAATAATTTCGGTTTTTCTGTATTTGTTGGTTGTAATCCTGCAAAAAAAAAATATAAATTTTAAATATAATCAATAAGTATTGTACGTATTCAATTTTATTATTAAATTTTAAACCTTTGGAACCTAGAAAATAGCCACAAATTTCACCAAAAGTTGAAAATTATGCAGGACATTAATATTGGCATATGTGTCCGAAAGGTTTAAAGTGATCACGTATACATATGTATATATTATATATAATAATATTTAAATAGATAAACAAATAAGATACAAAAATTCTTATGTCTGAACTGAATTGATTTTGTTATGTAAATAATTAAACAAAACGAACTAATTTGTGTATCTATATTAAATATTTATTTTGTAGTATGACTTTTCAATTTCGTGAAGCAAAAAAAAAAAAGTCATACAATAAAAAGATAGGAGTATTAATTACAGTATACTGGGGTATTCTAAAAATATGGTGTAAATTAATAAATTATCAATTTCAAATTGTATTTTCGAATAAAAATGGTATCTGGTTTGCTAAAAATAACCATCTCTCTCTCTCTCTGATTATGGTGATTAAAATCTTTCAAAGATGTTCACAAAAACTTTAAAACATTTTAATCACCGCAATCACACAAAGATATTGCATGAATTCATTTATTTGATTAATCGAAATTGGTAACCGGACTAATTTGATTTTTGGTAAATTACCAATTTGAATTGTATACATAATTGAGATTACAAACATGCATTTCTAATTATTAAAAACCAAATTTTTTTAAACTGATAATAATATATAAAAAAATCTCAATCATAAATTTACCAAATTCTAAATAATTTTATATATAATTAAATTAAAGATTTAATATTGAAATCTAATCAATATCTAAAATTAAAATTAAAGCTAATTAAAGGCACGTACATTATATTACTATAGATAATAAATTTGAATTTGAATGAAAAATGAAATGATGAAAAATCATGTGATTTTGTTTTTGTAGATTATAATAATTTAACTTTTATAATTGTAGGAGAAACTTAATTTTTTTATTTGTTAAATGTATATAACATTTTTTTTTATGATTTTAGTTAAATATTTTTTTTCTAAATTTTATTACATAAAAACGTGTTTAAATATTTAACTATATATTTGTAAATATAATAACAAATTATTGAAAAAAAAACTATATTGTATATACCTCATAATTTTTTTATAATTTCAAAAGTTACTAATAAATTTTAGGGCAAAAAACTTGTACTATAATAATTGAACTTGATTTATTTTAATGTAAAATATTAAATTGGCCAATAAAAAAAATTTACAATTAAATTTTAATTAAATTTTGAAAAAAATAATTAATTTTTTAATATTTTATAAAATTATTAATAATATGATTATCTCACATTATGGATATTGAAAATTTGAAATTTTTAACACACGAGTAACTATATTATAGTTTACTGCATAAAAAAATTGAATAAACTAACCATTAACGACAGCTTGTTCTACATTATTGCTGATAGTTTGATGTATAAATATAATTTAAAACGTGTTCTACGTTAATTTAAAATTTAATTTATTTACATAAATTAAAATTGATAAATGATACTTAATAAATTTACAACAAATATGTACAATTTTGTTTTACATTCTAGAATGCAATAATTGATTTTCAAACCCAATCTATTTATTAACGTAAGAGCAAAGCCGTATATAATATTATGTACGGCTTTGGTAAGATATGGAAATAACACCCCAAAATTTAAATAGAAATTGAGACGAAATAATTGCAGTTTTTGGAAATTGGGACGTAATTGCATTTTTTGGGGTCATTTTTCATTTAATGTTTTCGGGCGATATTACCTGGGGCGATATTTCCGGGAGCCAATAATTTTGCTTTATTTAAAGTTTACAAGAAAATTTAAAATAAAGAAAATTTAAAATAAAAATTTTTTGATTGTTGTTTGTATAAGATATAGTCAAAATGTAGAATGAAGTTGGTTTCAAAAACAAATTATTAATCTCATTTATATTTTACTTGATTCCGGATTAATTATTTATGAATTCCAGATCCATAATAACTTTAACATTTTGTCAGGTTCATAACTTTTGACAGGCATTTATATGAATTGCTATACTCCTATATAATATAATAGGAGTAAATATAGAGAGAAACAGTATTTTGCGTACCTGATCTTGCATACCTAATATTCTATATCCGTAGGGTATTCTTAGGCACAATTATAATCCCTAATACTCATAGCCGAAGTCGCTAATATTCTATTCAAAATTAATAGATAAATTAACCTTTGATCCTAACTAAAAAGATAAAAATAGATTTATGATGAAGAAGATTTTTTATTTGGTCGTTGATTGACGTACCTATATACTTCTTGTGACGTTATCAAATGTTATTTCCATTTATTTACGTATTGCGTCATGGGTAATATACAGAAAGGTGTGTAATCATTATTATTATTTTTATACTGCGGTGCAATATAAATTTCATTATTTACCATAAGGAAAGTTTATTAAATTTACTTTATAACAAAATTAATTTTTTTTTTGCGCTGAATCTATAAAAAATATATTTGTTTATTAGGTTATGATGAGCATTTAAATTTTTAAAGCATTCGAAAGTTTTCTTTGTAGTTGGATGATTTGTTGATAAGACTAACTACATATTTAAATTTAACATTTATTGAAATGAACCAACATATAAACAAAAAAAAATTGATTATCTAACGGACAAATATCTATTTTCTACCCTATAGGTTATCTTATTTTTGCTATATAAATAATTTCATTATGATTATTTTAATTTTTTTTTTGATCAATTTTGAAAATCACACACAAATAAATTTAATTAAATATAATTTTAGTTAATTTTTAAATAATTCTACTGAATAATAAATATCAAGTTATATTTTCATATATATTTCAGTTTTGAAAAAATAATATTTAATATTTTTTTTTGTATTTGTGAGAAGAATTTCTAGATTTTGAAAAAAAAATTTATCTCGAAAATTAAACAAGTTTTATATAAGAAAAAACAAAATTAAATTAATTTATTTCTAAAAAAAAAACCTGTTAATCCTGAACTAAAAATGCATAAACAGAGAGAAACTTTTTTGAAAAACTCCACTATAATTAAACATATATAGTATTTATGTATGTACATATTAAAGCTCTTACCATTTTGATTTTTTCGTATTGAATTTCTATCATTACAATTTTCATCATTATTATCATATTGATAATTTTTATTATCAATACCATTTCCACTACTACCACTGCTACCATCACCTTGTATTTTACGAAATTGTTGTTTTGGTGATTTTTGTACATATTGTTTAATAACTAAATCATGGCATATAAATTTTGGACCAATTGTAACACCATTATTAGTACCACTAAATGATAATGAATTTATATTAACACCATTATTTGATATACAATTTGGTACACTTATACTATTATTATTATTATTATTAATATTTGTATTTATATTATTATTATGACCAATTATTTGTTGATCTAATATAACACGACCATTTTTTTCTAATTCATTTTCATTTAAACCAATTGCATTTTCTATATTAACAATAGTACCACAATTTTTATTACTATTATTATTATCTATTTTATCACCAAGTTCTTCAATAAAATCTGAATCAGAATCATATATAGTTGAAATATCATCATCATCATTATTATTATTATTATTATTATGATTATTATTATTATTAATATTATTTATTGAATTTATTGATACATTACTACTACTATAAATTGTACTTGATCGTCGACTATTTGATATTTTAAAATTATTTATTGATTCATCATCTAAATCTTCAATATGAATTTCATTATTATTATTTATATTTGACTCTTTATCATTATTTTTTTTTAATTCATTATTATTATCATTATTAATTTTATTATTTTTTATTTGATAATTATTATCATTATTTATCATATTTAATAAATTTTCCTTATAATTATTATTATTATTTTCATAATTTTTATGATTTATTGAACCATCCATCATAATAACACCAGAATCATTTGATGACGTACTTCCGGCAAGTCGATTATTTATATTATTATCTTCATTTATTTGCATAGTATAAAATTTTTTATTATAATTATTATTTTTTTATGAAATTTTATGTATTAAGTTTTTATATCATTAAAATATAATTGAATTATAATTTTTAATTATTTAATTTTGATTTTTTAATTATTTATTAAAATGAACTTTTTTTAAGATTTGTTTTTTTTTTATATTATGTGCACTTGTAGTAAAGCTTTTTTTTTAATTCGCCATCTTTGATTAAAATTTCATTTTATTTTATAATATAATTTTAAATAAAGTTATAGGAGTAATTATAAATTTTTTTATCTGTAAAAATTTCACATTGCAAAAAATAAAAAATTATATTTTCAAAAATAGATGTTTTTGTTTTTTTATTATTATTTCTGAGAAAACACTGATAACACGAAAATTTAATTAAATATACACTATATGGTATTGTTTAAACAAAATGTGCTATTTTAATAATGTTGTTATAGTTGTTAGATATTATATTATCACACTCAATATTATATTTATTTGTAGTAAAATAAATAATATAAATTTTAATTATTTAATTATTTTTTTTTCGAAATATATTTTTAGATATTTTCTAAATCATGTTTATAAATTTTTTCATGCAAAAACAATTAAATACGTAATTTAATTAAAATATTTTTCATTACTATAGTGTATAGTTTAGTTGAATGATCATAAATATTTAAAATTTGAAAATATTTTCCTATTAGTCTGAACAGTTTAAATATATTTAGAGAGTTTGTTTCTATTTGCACAGTTCGATAAATTCGATAATTGTTTCTAATTGAAAAGTCCAGTAGATTCGAATTTTTTTTTTTTTTAAAACGAAATGTTTTTCAGGTAAATCCACTTTAAAAGTTAGTTTTATTTTTTCTTTCGTTATATGAATCCACTTTAAAAAAAAATTTTTTGTCAACTTTTTGATGAGAACTCATGTATTGCTCACGATCAACTGAAAAATGTTCATTAAAAATATATGTAGAAAAAAAATAAATCATAGCTTTTAGTTTTAATTGTAGTGGTTATTTTTTTTTGTATCTCGTATCTCCCAAATAACAAACATACGAGTATAACGATCGATAGTATCTTTTTTTGACTATTGAGAACATAAAAACAAAACAAAAAGTTATATTATTTTATGCTTGTTTGAGTGAATTTTTATAGGAAAGAAAACATGGGTTTTCGGTTAAATTTAAAATTTTGTTAATTATAAAATTATTATTAATTTTTTTTTGGGAAAATTTTAAATATTTTTTTGTAGAAATTTTATTAATGAGATTTCGTATTTTGTAAATTTTTATTTTCGTTTTATTTTTGTAAATTTCAACAGAATTTTAAACATCTCGAAATTGAATTTTTTTGTTATTAAAAATTACAGGAAATATTTCCGATTATAAGATATTTCCGATAAGAAATATTTCGAAAAATAAATACGAGTTAAATATATATTTTTGTGTGATAAAGAGCTAAATTGAAACTAAACAAAATGATAATTAAATTCTAATCTATAGCCTATAATAATTTGTTTTGGATTTATGGCTAAGAAGATAAATATTATAAAAAAAAAAATTATATTCAATAATAATTAAGTCTATTTGTGGTAAATTGATTATTAATAATAATTAAAATGAATTTGTGGATTTAACGTTAATTATTTACATTATAGTAGAATATTTTGTTAATTCAATTAAAAAAAACTGAATTTGACAATATTTATGAGTCTAATTGGTAGCATAACAGAGTAACACTCATTGATTGACATTTAAGATTGAACTCAAACTATTATGCAAAGAAACTAAATTTATATGTTATCCTGTGATCTGCATTCATTGTCCTATCCTGAAATTTGCAATCCTTTCGTTACGCCACCATAACAAATTATCTGTGCTATTCGTAAAATAGATTAAATTTATATTTTAATAATGAATAATAATATAAAAAAAGTTTTCTTAACTTTACAATCATTAATTAATAAATTTCAAATCCGCGTATAAGTTTTTTATTAAAATTAAGTAACAAAAAGTTTATTGCTATATATTTTTTAATGGGTTGTAAATATTCGATTGTACATATGTACATATATAAAAAAAAAAGAATTGTAATAATCAAGCAAATAAAGATCATAAATTTTACTAGAAAAAGATTATCTTTTCGGTTGAAATATTATAAATTTTCTCAATGAAAAATCATTATATACATATAAACAAACTCCTAATTTAAAGAAAATATTTAAATTCGTAATAAACTATTATATTTAGAGAGTTAGAATAAACTATGCTTAATTTATATTTAAGTCTAATTTTACACGTTTAACATTTTCTTACAGAATTTTTTTACTATCCATGTTTATGTAACAAAACAAAGTTCGTATATTTAAATTGTGTTATTGAACTATCGCTCCCAAAACTTTCAGCTAAAAATGTTGTATAGTTGTGGTTATCATTCCCTTTTGAGTTTAGGAAGTGATAAGAGAAAAATGTTGAGAGAAAATGTTGAACGTGTAAAAAGTCCACAAAAAATAAGATACACTTTATACACGTTTAATTATGTAGTATAAAATATACTATATATATTTAATTATTCTTCTATACGTGTATAATGAAATTATACTTATAAACATTTATCTGCTTGTCGTAAACAATAATAATTTTTCTTTTCCTAATTTTAAACTTTTGTAATTAAGCTAATTACAAACTTTAAATGTAAATGGATCCACGATTTTATAAATTTTTACTTAATAAATTATATTATAAATTCGAAATCATTTAAATTTTTATTTGTGGTTGAATTAAAATTATCTTCCATACTTACTAATCAAGACGATATTGAATTGAAATCGATTCGATGATATTTTCATAATTAAAATTTATTCAAAAACTGTTTAAAAAAAACAAATTATGCTATAAAATTGCGGTTAAAAAAATTAATGTATGTATAATATAATTATTATATTATAAATTTAATTCAAACTGTTTGCCTGACATTAGATAATTGGCTCTGATCTTTAATATATTATATAGTTATGGGTTTTTCCCAATGTCGCAGAAAAGCTTCGTCACTTTTATAATGTACCAAAAAAAAAATAAGAAATAAAATAAATACGATTTATGATTATAAAGTTTTTAAGTACATATATACAATCTTTTTATTTAAAAATAAATTTTATTAATAATTTATGCACGTAATACAAAAAAAAGTATTGAAAAGTTTATATTATTTTCATAAAATGTTGTACTGGTTATAATAATTGATTTTTCAAAAGTATTTGTAAAATGATAAAAAAATAAATAAAATTTAATGGAGAAACTATGTACACAATTTATTTATAGACAAATTCAAGTGTTGTTTACTATTTACATAATAATTAACAAGTGTATTAATAAATTAATAACAGGTAAAAGTTGATAGTCAAGTTATGTAGTATTTCTCTCACCCGGAAAAAAATAATTACAGAATATGAATCTTAAAATAACTTTGCCATTTTTCATATTTTGATATGGAATTTTTGGTGTAATGCACATTTAATTAATTATATACTATTGTTTTCGAATATTTTATAGCAGCAAAATTTATAATAATTAGTCTCCGATATACTTACTCAAATATTCGACTAAAATAAAGATAGTTACAGTACAGTAACTGGAAGTTTAAACTGTAAGAAGGTCTTAAAGTGGTGTTGTGTACATAAACTGTGAAGGGATACCCAAGGATCGGACAACATAGTAACTTGATAAGTAAATTGCTATATCTAAATTTTAATATAAATCATGTTCAAATTAGATCATACAATAATGTAGCAATTTTCCCACTTCCCAAATTATACGACCAGTAGTCAATTTGTAAAAATATAATTATATATTTACATGTCGATGTTATTTAGTCATAAAGATTTTCTGTTTTACCAGATCTAATCATAAATATTTTTGTAATAATAATCGTAGTTCTTTACTTTACACCTTCAGTGGGGGTTGCAAATCCAAAATATGTAATTATTATGATTCATATTTATGTTTTAATTTAAATAATCATGTTACTATAATGAATCATATAAATAGGAATATAACGATTATTTTATTTAGAATAATGTGGTCAATTTAACTGAAAATTTAATTACCATTTTTTTATTTAAATTAAATTTACACTGATTATAGTTTTCAGAAATTAGATCATAATTAAATCATCTTTTATATGGGGACAGAATTTGTATTCGATATCAAAAAATATTTGTATTCGATATCAAATACTAACTAAACTAAGGGCATTCAATGCACTCCATTATTGTATATTATGTACTTAATACTTCAAGGGAATCAGACTTTATTCTTTTACGAGTATTAACCTATAATTGTCTACGGTGTCTAAATTTAAAGCTTTTTATTAAAACTTTTTACATATACTTTAAAAAAAAAATGACCTTAAAATTCATAAAATAAATTTTTATTAAGAATAAAAAATATTATTACATATTTATAAAAGATAAATTTAATATAAATTTTCTTAAAATTAAAATAATAATCATTTTTATTTACCATTTAAATTTTATATAATATAATTACATAATTAATTTTTATATATATTTACAATAAATTAAAAATCATTAGTCGTATTCCAATATGGAGGTAAACCAATTTCTACACCACATTTTGGATTATCATCATTACCACATGGATACCAATGTGGCCATTTTATTATATGTTTATATACATTAATACCGGGACTTGATGTTTTCTTTGTCTACAATTAAAATTTAATTATAAAAAAAATAGTTTATAGAAGAAATTTTTAAAAATTTGTTTTTACCTGATTATGAGCAACCAATTTATAATCAAGTGCAATATATTTATTTGTTATACCATATGATAATAAATATTGTATAGCATCTAATTGTGTTTCATCTGGTTCATATCGTATATAATCACCCATTAATGTTACAGCTAATGTTTTATTTGAATAACTATTAGATATTTCCCAACCACGTCCAACATAAATGTTACCATCATTGCCAACCTAAATTATAAAGTAATTTAAATTTTTATTCGATTATAAAAAATCTATACAGAAGTATGTTTTCTTTTTTATATTTGTTGAAATTTCAAATTCCTGAAAAAAGCTTTGACATAATCGCAAGACATTTTTGATAAGAAATTTTTTGTTTTTGTTTGATAAAGAACGGAAGTACGTCTCGTACCTAAAATTATTTTTCTTACCAAAACAAAAACCAAGTTGTTTGCTATTTTTAATTAATGACATACAAAATATATCTTTATGTTATATATATCAAAAATATATACATATATATATATAATTTCAAAATAAACCAAACATAAATAAAATAAAATTATCAGTAAAAATGATATAAAAAATAATAATAATCAACTATGTCAACAGAGAATTTTTATTATTTATTATCTGGCAGGTTTTATTGAATCAAATTAAATTATAATTAAGATTCAGTTAATTAATTTAATGTTTTATTATTGTGTGGAAAATTGGCGTTAAAAAAATTGTTTGTGAGATAAGATAATTATTTTGTTGATAAGAATTTTCTCTTTACAAATTAAATTTTATTGAAAAAAATTATTTTGGACTTAAAATTTTGAGTAAATTTCTCTCACTCAAAATATTATTTAGTAATTACTCAAAATTTTTGAGTAATTATTAAAATGATTACAAAATATAAGGAAAAACTTATCATTTCTGATGAAATGAAATTATACCGAAATTAAATATTTAACTAATATATTTTTCCAAGAATTACTTAAGAAATTGAATAGTTGTCTAATATTATGTCTAAGCATAAGTTGCAAATTCAATCTACTATTATTTATTTTGTCAAAAACTTATTAAGATAATAAAATGTGATGTGATTTAAAATGTAAAATAAATTCTTACACTTACATAAAAATTCGATGCTATATCATTTAATTTTTTTTCTGCTATTGCTGAATCTTGATATGTTCTCATTTTTACTGAACATTTATATATATTTGTACAAATTTGGGTTTGTACACCAACATGTGTTATCATAACATATGGTATTGGATGATCTAATTTAAAATATTTTGCACCAGATGTATTTTGTGCACCCCATTGTTCCCGGTCAACTACTAGATGTCCATTTCCTAAATTTGGAACTGTTATTATTATTTTTATAATGTATTAATAATTAAAATTTAATTAAGAATATATGTACATTATTATATAATAAATATATTTTAAATAAATATTGGAAAAAAAGTCAATCTTACATGTCCCTGTTTCATAATTATTTCCAAATAATATTTGTTTTACAGTCGTTTCAGAATTATCCTTATATTTATCCAAAACTAAATATATTATTACACCAGCTCCAATTAATATTATTGTTAAAAATAATAATATAACTTTTAAATTTGAATATAATTTTTGTGTAATTGTTGTTTTCTCGCTAATATGATTTTGTTGTATTCCTGGTATAAAAATATAAACAAGAAATTTAAATAAGTATAAACTTTATATTTTTATCGAAATATTTAGATAGTATTATAAAGCATAATTTATCAGTCTAGGCTCATGAGAGTAATTCAAAGTCAGATTTTCAATTAATCAAAAAGTTTCATAGTGTAATAAAAGTATTAATGATTCATGTCTAAAGTAGTAATAGATAATCTTAGTGTGCTAGTAGTTGCATCTCATGAACCTGGACATTAAATAACCTTTAAGTATATTTTTTTCATTTCAAAAAAATATTCATGAGATTTCTCAAAAACATTTGGACTATATAGTAGTATACATATGTATGCTTGCAAACCATTTAGGTACTTAATTTTGAGATCTTTAATTCCCGTTATCAATCTTAATACTTGGGCCTAGTAATATTATATGAATTCAAAACCATAAGTTTCATATTGTACCTAAGTATATAGGTCGAAAGACTCAATATTTTAATATATAATATTTACTAAATTTATATTTCATTTAATTTTAATTTCTGAAATATACTTTCTAGCTTAACTAATTCTAGCCGGATATAAAATTTAAAATAATTTATATTAAAGATGATTTCTATATAAATAGTATACCAACAAAACTGATTGGTAATTATGGGTAATTGAAAGTATACAAAAGTTGTATATACTTAAACATTCATTGAACTTTGTATTCATACAATTTGTAATCCAAATTGTGTTTTATATTCTTTTATTATCGCTATTATAATATTTTATAAGATTGAATATCCACTTAAGTATGCAAGATATGTCCAACAAAGTCGTTTTTTTGTTGTTGTTGAAATTCAAATGATTACAAAATGTGAATGAGAACGATGATATGTGAAGTAATTTTATGAAGTATTTTGTAATTTTTAAAAAAGTCTACAATATATAATAATACGTATTTAATTATCAATTTTTAAATTTTTAGATAAGATTAATTATTTTATATTTTTCATTAAATGTATGATAGTTTCTGATTCAATTGAATTTTCAAAAAATCAGCAATATAAAATTACAAATAATGATTAATTTTTTTTAAATGATTCATTAATAATACACGTCATTATGTAATTAGTAATATCAAATATAAATTAAAATAAAATTAAGTTTTAATATCCATGCAAAAAAAAAAAAAATTAAATTTAAATTAAATTAACAATTTTTTAAATATATAGAACACATTTTTTGTTCAGTAATATTTTGTTACAATATTTATAATTAATTTTATTTTAATGTACTTTTAATTGATGATCTTCTATTCCAACTGTCAGTTTGATAATTATTATGATGACGTTTTCTACTCTTTTCTGAATTCACTTTTATTAAAAGTTTCATTTTAATTTTTTATGTACTATATGTATAAACTATAATTTTCGTTAATTTTATTTGTACAAATTATATTTGTTTCCAATTTACATGACAATAATATAATTTCAAAAATTCTGATACAATTTTTATAATATACACACAAAAAAATAAACCAAATTTGATGAAATATACAATTTTTAATATCAAATTTTTACGTTTTGTTTATTAAAAATGTTTTATTAATAGAATTTTTTTAATCTGTTTAATTTTGATTTTAAATAAACACTTAAATAAACACTTTATCAGATGTTCTGCTTTTAAACAAAAAATATATATCACAACTTTATTATTTTGAAATGAAATTTTGTTGAACATAATATCATTTTGAAAGTCACAAATAAACTAATAAAATTTTAGTATATTCAAAGTATACTACCGGATACAACTAATTTATATACATATAAAATTATCAAAAATTTAATTTTATTTAATTATCGTTTTTATCAATTTTATTTAATAATAATAATAATAATGACCGATACATTTATCGTATTCGTATAGCTATAAGAAGTAAATGCTATTTTGTCTAAAATTGCATAATGATAAATTAAAAAAAAAGCTTTCTTTGGAAAAAATATTGGAATTAAAGAAGAATGATGTTGATATTATGCTTGCTTATTGCTCGTCAAGCATTGAATTGAAAATAATTTTCTGTATATTTCACCCACACCTTCAATATATAATAAAAAAAACTATTAAATCGTCATGTAAGATGCCAAATATTGTAAGTGTTAGATACGTCATTTACAAAGTAATGATAAATTATATAGAAATTAGAACTTTATTACATGTATATAACACATTTCGTGTTTATCCAAAATTATATGGTATATCTTTTATTCGAAATTGAAATTATTTTATGTTTGTTGTTAATAGAATGTAACTAAAACTTTAAATGCGTTTATTTCCGATTCTGGTTTAGGTAGTTACAACATTTCGTTTCTCACATTACAAAATAATGTATATACCTATAACTTTTTTCCAGCGTTTTGAAAAGCTTTTAATAATATTTCTGTTATTTATATTATGAATCAATGTGTAAAGTTGTGCGTCACTTTAAGGATATTAATAAGTTTTAAAAATTTATATAAATAATATTAATATGAAAAATTGTTTTTGATTAATTTAATTTTATTTTAATATACAAAAAAGATTGTTGCCTTATAAATTATAGTTAATAAAATAAAACTATAGAAGCACGATCACCTTCACTTGATAAATCAACAGATAAAATTTTAATTATTATGAAAGAATTAATGAGTTTGCTAATAATTATCATTTCTTTTAAACTAATTTAGATTCGATATTAAGTTAACATTGGACTAAAAACGATTCGTTAGTATACTGTTTCAGCTTCATAGATAATCGTAAGTACTGTCTACTTTTAAAAAGTAGTTTCCTTACAAAATTTATAACTGCAACTACTAAAATATAATTTAAAGTAACATTAAAAATATAATTTATTAAATCAATTAAATTTCTGAGATTATTGACAGCAAAGTAACGAAAAGATATTGTATAAGCATATTTTTTGTTAAAAGCTTCTTACAAAAATCAACTATGTATATAGGTACATAAAATGTTTCACCTGTTAGGCACGTAGTATATTATAATAGTATATATACTTACATAATATCAAGATCGCTGGATGAATTAGTATTCAAAATTATGTGTTGACTAAAATTTTAGAATGATCAAAATATTTACTGGTGGTCAAGAATTTTTGAAATAGGTATATATTTATTATCGTTTTATAAATTGCAAAAAATTATTGAAATGTAAACACCTATCAATTATCAATAAGAAAGAAGTTTGTAAATAAATAAAATATAAGAAGATATAAGTTATTTTTTTTCTATACAATAAAAATTTATATATTCAAATTAAATATACGTCATCGTCATATATTTTGTTTTGAAAAAAATCTATCACCTTGAAATACTTAATAAATTTTATTTTCAAAATTATATATTTTCTTTTCAATTTTACGAAAATTTATATTTAATGATTTCAATAAAAAATAATGTTAGAAAAACTTAATAATAAAAGTAGAATTTACAATGATTCTGTAAATTTTCAAGATAATTAAACTATATATGTACATAGTACTATGCTGTAATTATCCAATAAATAATAATTATAGAATTTGAATTTAAAATTATTATGTTTAATATAACTTCGTCAATTTCAAATAAAATATGTATTATATATTATTCTAAGAAAATAGTTTATTTTATTACTTATTATTTAAATTATACTTAGTGTATATTATACATGTATACAGTATACTACATAAAAAGTTTTCGTTTATTATTATTTGAATTTAAATCAAATTCGTATATGTACTTAATACAAATAAATAAAATTTGACAAGTTTAGTAGTGCAAAATAATTATTTTTATATAATTAAATTAAAATTAAATTTGGCTATTTTTAGAGTGAACTATTAGACCGGGATACAGATTATTTTAGACTATTTTAAATATATAATATCTCAAGGCTATTATATGTAAAATAATTAATTAATTTAATTTACTTTTTACACACTATTATTTGAAATAAGCAATTTTGATTTTCGAAATATTTAATAATAATAATAATTTTCTTCTTAAATTCACCTTGATGTCCATGATGTGATCTTGCTTCAACATCCATATAAATAGTTACTGGTCCTTGGTATTGTGTCATTGGACCAATAACAACATCACTAGAATTTGACATATTAATAACACTACTTGGTTGAATGGATGGATTTGTAAATAAATTTTGTGTTCCTTGATGTGCTGCTGCAGATAATGGTATATTATTGTTACCATAATGTGGTGCATTTCTTGAATTTTGATTTAAACTAAGTAAAGCATTACTAGCTGACACCGGAATTGATGTGCTTTGTTCATACATTGTGTTCATAATAATGATTAATTATTTACATTCTATACAATATTTAAATGATATATATAGATTAATATTATATTAAATTTGCGGTTTTTCCACAATTAAAATATATACGTAACAAATATTAAAAACGACCGAATGCAAAAGATATTAAACTTTAACTGATTGTCTTGAAGCTTTTTTTTGTGCTGGAAACCTTAACATTTTGTAAAATAAATATAGGTATATAATAATGATGCTATATAAAAATCCAAATGAGATATGATGACGTAAAAGGGGATTTTATTTACACAACTATTAACACTTTGTTTTGTTTAAAAATATATATTTTTTTATTTATTTTATCATATAGCAGTGATTTTAAATTTAGTTTCTGATATATAAGCCGTTTATTTTGAAAGTGGAATTAAGTCCATTTTATATTATGAAGATATAATATTAATATATTATCAGAGATATAAATTTCTTTTAAGTAATACTTTAAAAACGATCATCACATTATAAACAAAACTTACATCAATTTAATATTTAAAAAACATAAAATAAGCGTATTAAGATATATCAATATTTTTTAAACCATTCAAATGCAAACCCATCTCCATATAACATAAAATGAACTTACATACCACTTTCAAAATAAACGGCTCATATAATCAATATATTTATTATTCTATGTAGATTTTAAATCTAGCTATACCTATATAAAAAATATGCTGATTGGTAACAATATAAATTGTCCAGGAACAGGAACTCAAGTAAAGGAAGAATGAGTTTAATTATTACATTTATTTACTATAAAATTCAATTCAAATATCATTTGAAATCTTTACTACATACATACAATATACTCATCTAAACTTTTATACCTCAACGCTCAACTTATGAAGCTGAATTTGTTAATTATTGAAGTCTTTGCTTGAAATTATTCAATATTAATATTAAACTTTCCATCGGATCACAATCGAGATTTTCATATTAAAACTCAAAAACTCGTATAATTTTCAATGGTAGAAAATTTTTTGTATGCAAAATGAATGGGAAATAATTGCATTTTTATTTTCTCTATATATGTACATATATATATATATATAGCCTAACCTAATAAATGGGTAGGTGAATGTTCCTTGGCTTTAGCCGAGGAGTGCGAACAGCTGTTGGTTAGGCGAACAGCTGTTGGTTATTAGGTTAGGCTCTGATGTAAAGAAATTTTAGTAGCTTAGAGCAAGCACATGCAGGAAAACGTTAGTAAGAGAATAGAATATAGTTTATAGTAATAAAATAAAATTATTTAGTTCAGTTTAAAGAGAGAAAATAGGAAGGAAAAAAAAAGAATTTTAATACAAATGGGATATCAGAAAGCCATATTAATTATATACTAGCATATAATTTGGCTTTAAGGGTTTCCTTGGATATATTAAAGTCGAAGTCCAGACCATAACCATTGGCATTTCGCATCATTCTACTAATAGGCTCATTAGACCCATAAGAAGTTCGATGAAAATCCGTGAAGAAAGTATCTACATTTCTAAGCGATCTCGTATTTACCTTCATGCTAAGCTTACTTAGGATGTAGGGCGATAGGTATTCACCTTGAAGGATCTGGTGAACGAAAACCACATCTGCTACCGACCGTCTTTTTTTCTAATGTTGATAAGTTTAAAATATTCAACCGATTACAATAATTAGAAATGTTATCATTATAAAGAAAAAAATCTTCAGGGATAGCTCGTAGCGAAAACTTTACGAATTTTCATTGCACCATCTCCAA